>ML677383.1:2717339-2747372 GCA_007922305.1 Dermatemys mawii
CCCACACCCATCTGGTTCTATGGCTAGCATATTCTTGGATAAGGAAAATCGAATAAATTAAAAAACATATGGGCCTGCCTTTCTTCTTATTTACACCAGTGTAAATCTGGAGTAAATGGACCAAATCCTCAGTGGTTGTAAATCAGCAAAAGCTCTATTGACTTCAGTTGAGTTATATTGAGGTAAAGTTGGTGTAAATGACAGAAGAGTCAGGCCTGTGTACTTATTGCATTGTTGCATGTTGATTTCTGGTAGATAGCCATCTGGAGCCAGCTAGTCATTGAGTATCTTACTGCCAGCTCAGAATCTGATGGAAATAAGAAGTGTGTATTTTCTGTCTTTAATGAATGGAAGCCCTTTAATACAGGGGCCACTCAACTCTAGTTGAAAGCTTTAGGATGTGTCTAGCATATATGCTGAGACAGTAGGAATTACTCTACTCCACGTAGAATGGTTTTCTGTCACTTTATCAGTCTGAGTTGGCTTTTGAAGCCAGGCCCACAGGGGAAGAGGTGCTGCACTGAGAGATGAAATCCAAAATCAAAGGGAAGACAAACATCTGTGTACATTCTGTGGGACCTGGGCTTGTGTGTGCATGTGCCATATGTGTTTCAGTGGGTGGGTAAGGTGGAGAGTTGAGATATAGCAAAGGGAGCTGAACACAGACCAAACCGTTCTTATTAAAACAACATGGTTAAGTGCTTTTTTTGGAATACTTAAAGTGTATTTCTGTTCTGAAAAATGAATGTAAAAATGCCACCTCTTTATTTCAATGTTCTGCTCCCAGGGCATATTCAGTCCGATCTGCTGACTTTAGTCGCTCAAATAAGTTTTAACTGATTTTTTATTCCTACTGGCCCAGAAGAACAAAACAGGAGAGAGAGAGGGAGATAGGTTCTATCCTATCTTTTGCATCATCAACAGAATTGTTTACTAAGTTGCAGTTATGGATACCAGTGTAAACTCATGAAGGAAACGAGGTTGCAGAAGTGCAACTGAAGGCATGATCTGAAGACACTAGGATTGCTTGGGTGTAACTGGATACCCAATTTGGCCTGTAGGACCTTTATTGCTGTTGCCCCAGTGGGTAGGGTTGCCAACTTCCTTATTTCTGAAAACTGGACCCTCCCTTCCCTGCCTTTTTCCCCAAGACCTTGTCCCCTGCTCCATCTCTTCCTCCAGACCCTGCCCCTGCTCTGCCTCTTCCCTTGAGGCCTTGTCCCCTGCTCACTTCTCTCCCCCATCTCTCCAACTTGCTGCTCGCCCCCACGTCCTTCCTCCTCACTGGATCCTCTCCATCTTCCTGCCCCCCATCCCCAGCTGGGCTCCCTCTGCTCCAAGATTGGGATGGGCGCTATACTTTGATGCAGAGCCTGCTGCCTGCCTGCCCAGGAACTGCGGGTAGGAGGTGGCCCCAGCTGAGCAGGAACTGGCAAGGGTTGATGACCTGGCACTGCCCAGCCCCCGTCCATGATAACCAGACTTTTGGTGTCTGGTCAGTACATCTGAGCAGACACTGCCAGGTCCCCTTTTCGACTGGAATTTCCAGTTAAAAATCAAGCATCTGGCGACCCTTACTTGTGGGAGGTGGCTAGAAACCAGCTTGAATCTCAAATCCTGGTTAAGTTTGCAGGGTTGGTGAAAAGAGAAATCCTTGAAAAACAATAATTTTCAGGACAGAAAAAAACAGTGACTTTCAGAAGTGCAGGTGAAGATCCTTCTCTCCAAGTCTGTAACACCAATTTGACAGTTTACACACTGAAAAGAAAAATCCTCTTCCTCACCCACTGTTGGCCTTCGTTGGCATCCACATTATTTCACTATTTTCCTAGTCTCAGCAGTGACCAGAGCTGCTTTGTTTTTTCTCCTCTGGTGCACCATTGCTGTGGTTTCACCATTTGATACTTAGCTGAATATGTGCACATCTGCGCGACCAGCCATGCTGAAGTAAGCTGTGATGCATGGCATTCATTTCTTTTCTTCTGCATACGTGGAGAGCTTTTGGGAGCTCACTGCTGTTATAGAGAACTTTAGGTTGCTAAGTGCAAATATTCAGCCTGGTAGAGGCTGTTTAAAATCTCATGGCTGTAGATTTCTGTATTCAAATAAACGATATTGAGGATGAAATCCTGGACCTGATGAAGTCAGTGGGAGTTTTGCTATTAACTCTGATATGGCATCTTTCATCAGAGTGCATTGCAAAAGAAGTTGGTATCATGATCCCCATTTTACAGAGAGGGAAACTGAAGCACGGAGCATGGAACTGACTTGCCCATGGTCACTTGGAATGCCAATGGAAGAGCTGGGAATCATAGCCAGCTATCATGAATCTCAGTGCAGGTTCTGTCCACTAGGATTGCACCACCTTTCCATTGACTTCAGTGGGGGTCAGGATTTCATCCCGAGAATCCAGTAAATCCGCCCCACTGGAATTTAATATAGGTCAAAGTGAGGTCTCAGTAGGTTGACATTATCTGTTTACATCTCTTCAGCAACAAAAGGAAGGAAATCACCAGCTTGAAAAGCTTGTTTCTTTAAATACTGCCCTCACACAAGGGAGACATTAATAACAGGAAATAGAGAGATGTAGGTTTGGCAGGCACCTTACAGAATAGGCTGACCAGACAGCAAGGGTGAAAAATGGGACGGGAGTGGGAGGCAATAGGAGCCTAGATAAGAAAAAGCCCCCAAATTTCTGGACTTTTCCTATACCATCGGGACATCTGGTCACCCTATTACAGAATGCCCCTCATTACTGCCTTGCAGCACCCACACTGCTGATGTCTTGTGTCTCTTGTGATCTCAGGCCAAATGACTTGTTGAGTGGAGATGATTCACCTAAACCTTAAGCAAAATAAAAATGACCCACAAAGACTTCTTTAAAATGCTTGTTGGTTTGCAAGATGTAGCTTGCACATAGCAGAGCTAGGGTGACCCGATGTCCTGATTTTATAGGAACAGTCCAGATATTTGGGGGCTTTTTCTTATCTAGGCTCCTATTATCTCCCACTCCCGTCCAGATTTTTCACCCTTGCTGTCTGGTCAACCTAAGCAGAGCATATAGTAATGCAGTTGAGCAGCCAGAAAAGGTTGTGCCCTAGAGGCAAATTTATCAGAGGTACAGCCTCATAGAAGTTAAGGGAATTACAACAGAGATGAATTTGGCCCGAGGAGTCGTCTATTTCCTTGTTGGGGAGAACTGTGTTGCTCGTGTCCTAATCTAATGTAGTTACTGCAGGTCCACTTCTGAACTGAGGTAGTAGAAGGCAAAAATGCAGCAGATAACTCAGATGTCTAAAACCATTTCTGGAATTCTGAAAAGCAACTGGGTTCAAACCACCCCTCAAACTATTTCTCAGTGACTGCTTTAGTGTCCTCTGTTTGAACTCCTGTCCAAACACATTAAATCCGTTTGCTGTAAGAGCACACCTAGGCTGTCATCATCAGAATCATTGCTCTCCAGTTTGGCAGGTCAGGTGTCAGTCAAAACTGTGTCTCAGCTCAATGCCATTATGTCTGTTCCCCGCCTCCCAGATAAGAGAGTGAGTCTATTTGCAACTCGAAAGGATGCTTTTTCTAATGCCTTATATTTTGAAGAAGCATCTGCCTCTGAAACAATATGTGCTGTATAGATCCTAGCAGAGGAGAAAATCTGGCATTCGTTGTCTTAACCTTAGTTGCTGGCTGTTAACCCAATTTGTAAGGACATTGGGCTAGTCTGCAGTGGTTTATAAACCCACATGCCATTTTACATCTCAGGTGTTAACTACAGCAAGTCACTAGTTTCCAATCTTTACCACTATTTGCCTCAATATTTAATTTCCGTAAAGCCTGTGGTCCTGGTTCACCTCTCCTTTATCCAGGGCTGGCTCCAGGCACCAGCGTAGCAAGGCCCTTGCGACAGCTCAGCAAAATTCCCTGTTCGGCGGAGCAGCCGTGGGCGTGCCGCTGAAACCATCTTCCCTCTTCAGCGGCTTGGGGCGGCACAGGATGTAGAGCCGAACCCTGCTTTATCCCAGCATAAATCAGAAGTGACTCAACTGAAATGGACCAGATCCTCAACTGCTGTAAATCAGGATAATTCCATGGTCCTTAATCTGAGTATATTGCCCAACGGAGTTATACCAGTGTACATGAGACAAGAATGAAGCCCTTGGGGGTTTTTTCTGTTCTCTGTGATCTGGCACAAGGGTCCTAGCCACACAGTCCCTGCTCTTCTGGACGGGTGACTTTCACCCCAGCTGCATGCTGCTGTCCACACTTCTTTCACTGTTATTCTCTCAACACTTTCTCCCCAACTCTTAGTAGTGGGAGTGATGTAGCCAGTCAAACGGGCCCCAGTGCTGGTCCCAGTTTTAAACAGAGCAGATGGAAACCATGGGCCTTCATTAAATGAAAGAATCGGAGAACTGTGTGTGTTGAGAACAGGTGACTAACAGGAAAAACATCTGTCCTCTTACTGATTGTCTCTGAGACCTAAGGCATGTTGTTTAACTTTTCTTTGGTTCAGGAATAAGACACACCTTATGGTGCATTATGATGCTTGATACATTTCTCTGAAAGTGCTTTGAGACCCTCTGCAGAAACACACTGTGGACTACATTCTGCCATCCCGATTTACGCTCCCTGTGGAGTGAGGCACCATTTGGCATGAGTCAGAACAGCAGACTACAGCCCTAGGGAAGTGCAGTTATAATATGGACTTTGCCATGTGTTTATTTAAAGGCAGCAATTTCAAAAAGTAGCTTAAAAACAGACTGTGGCATTTTGAGAGCAGAATGCTGATTGCACAGCCATAAATCCCCTGGAATAATGGGATTTGTATGGGGGAGGTGTCTAATTCCTTGCATAATAAACAGATTTATGAATGACAGATATGCATAAATAATGAATGCTTCTAATTCAAGATAAAGGGCTGCATAAGCACAAGAAAGAATGGAAGCTCTCACAGCAGCTGGATGAATTTTAAACATCATTTAGAAACACAGAAGTTAGAGATGAAAAAAATGCATTCAGTCAGCCAGTCCCATCAATGCACTTTAATTTGTTAGTGTTAAAGATTTACCATTTCTGCAGCCACAAGTAAGAATAGAGGTGGGCTGAAAACAAGGAGAAGTCAAATCCCTAATAAAATTCATGTTTCATTCAAAGTGTTCTTTACTGCTGTTTCACTATGAACATTCAAACGCAGACATTGCATCCTAACTGAATTAACTGATGCACAGATCAAACTCATCAGTGTGGTTAAGACTGAAGAGTACACAGTGGAGAACATTACACAGCAAAAACAATTGTTACAAGAACACCACGTTTTTGACAAATTCTCTGAAGCATATAAAGTCTGACTTAGGGCAACCTTGGTCCGTAACATTAATGGGCTACAGCAAGTATGGTAAAATCATAGGATTATAGAAATTAGAGATGGAAATAACCTGCAGTTATTAGGTCACCTCATTAATTTCCATTCCAATGCAAGATAAAGATCCTTCCCTATGGTATATTTTATAGTGCTTTGCCTAGTCTACTTTTAAGTTCTATTCTGCATCGACACAATCTATAATTAACTTGAGGAACTCACCACTGAAGGGTATTGTTGACATAAATAGCTTAGTATATTTTTAAAGAGGTTTAGACATACAGTAGGATAGAAGCACAGAGGCTATTAAGTATATTAGCCCACTGTATTGAGTCAGGAAGACAATATCCCTAATGGTGAAGGATAGCCCAATTAGATGTATTATGGGGAATTCTATCAACATCTAAATCATTTGGCTTTGTGCACTGTCGGAGACAGGAAATCGAGTTATCTATCTGATTGAGATAATGTATGGGCTTTTCCATAGCATCCACCAGCCTAGTATTGAAACTACTAGATGGATCATGGGTCTGTTCTGGTATAGTGGAAAACCAAAATGCAATGATGTTGGAGAGTTCAGAGTCTGATTAAACAGGCTGTGTGCTCATCCCAATGCTTGTGGGGCTGAAGAAAAGATGCCTCAGATGAAGCCAGGAGTATGTGGGTCTGCTGCTACTATTGAAGACTATGGACAGGAGTAGGAGCTTCATGCAAACTCCCATTATGTGCAGATTTGTGAGCATATGGATCTAGGCCAGCTCAGTGGCCATTCCCCCATATCAGTTCTTTGGACCAAATGGTTCTTCTGTGTCATCCCTGCAAGGTAGAGACCACCAAGCCTAGACCCAGCTCTTGCACTGATCAGCGAGAATGGATGGGATTCATGTTATATACTCAGGGTATTCAGGTTTACACGAGGCTCTGTGTAAGGCTTCTAGACTTGAGTGTGATTGTCACAATGTTGCTATCCTAGTCTTCATGTCCTGTGCAACATTGCTCCTGCCTCCATCTCGTCTCCTTTCATACTTTCCCTCTGTCAGTCTTTCATCCCACCCTATCCAAGCAGAAAACATTTGCTGCTCTCTGTCTCCTTCTCCAGCTCTTGTCCTTGGGCCTTCATCTGCACAGCTCCCTATATCTGTATGCCCCTCGCTAGCCCAATCTGCCAGCCCCCCCGCATCTACTCCTCAAAGACCTTCCTTAAAATGCATCTCTTTCAAGAGGCCTATAAATCCAGTCTCTGCACACCTAATCTGACAGCCAGTCATTGAAACACTACACACAACTAATTTAAAGAATATAGGCCAAAAGTGTGGCACTACCAAGATATTTTAAGTACATACATGGCCTTGGTTCTTATAGTATCTGAGTGCCTGACAGTCTTTATTGTCTTTATCCTCACAATGTCCCTGTGAGGTAAGGAGAGAAAACAAAGGCAGGAAGTGACTTGCCCAAGGACACAAAATAGGTCATGGGTAGAGATGGGAACAGAACCAAGGTTTCCCAAGACCTGGGTTAGTGCCTCTCCTGGAGAACATGGGCTCAACTTCACAGCTTGGTCATGTCACTTATCATCACATCCCAGCTCCTGTCTTTCATTTGTATGTTGTCTGTTTTGATTGCAGGCTTATCAGGGACGGGTCTGCGTCTTCCTGCCTGTATTCAAAGTGGCCATCGCTGTTTGCTCTAGAAAATAACCAAAACCAAAAATATTTGCTCTGGAACATATTTAACATTTCAATTAAGATTTTCATATTTTAATCTGGTACTTTGCAATTATTCATTTTCACAATGCAGTTAAACTGGAGTTGATCATCTAATGTTAATTTGAGACAGTGATGCCCACAGCAAACTAACCAGCTAAGATTCTTATGCATTTTTATATTAAACTCCTTCTCCACGCACATCTTTCTCATGCAGTCGTGCTGTGTGCTAGTATTTATTGAGTTCCTGTGTCACTGTACTGAGGTTGCCTCTGTTCTCCTTCCCCCAAGCTTCCTACTGTTTTGTTAACCCTCCCTCTGCCTCCTTATTTGTCTTGGGTCATGTTTGAAATTAGGCCACCATCCTGCAAGTTACTCCATGAGGCAGACTGCTGTACCCATGCCAACCCTGTTGTAGGCAGTGATGGTCTCCAATGATAAAGCAACTTGTATGATGGGAGCCTTAATTTGCAAATTCTTCAGGCTAGTGTATTATGGCAACACCTAGAGGCTTCAATCAAGGTTGATGCCCTGGAGATGATCCCTATCCCAAATTGCTTACGGTCTAAATAGGCAATCTAGACAAAGCTTGGCAAGCGAAACAGAGGCACGGAGACTAGTGAAGTGTCTTGCCCGAGCTCACACAGCAGGTCAATGGCAGCGCTGGGAACAGAGACCAAGTCTCTTGACTACCATATATTGTACTTGGGCACTGAAAAGTAATAAACAATAAAAAGACTAGAATAACTTTTTACAGTTCCTTTAAGTGGATTATATCAGAGGGTTCCATTAAATAACAACAACAAACCCTTTAATAAACTAACAGCATACATAGGCTGATGTGTGCTTTTGACTTACATCAAGAAAAATAGTTACCACTGAAGTGATATAGGGTTAGTAACATAGACCACCTACACATTAGTGGACTGAAAAATGCTATGCTACAGTTTTAAAAATACTTCTCTGAGCGTAGCCTGCCTGCCATATGTCTGCAAATGTTGCTTTCTACAGCACATCCTAGGAAATCCAACTGCCTTGGAAAGCTCATATTTCATTTGATGTCGCTGCTGTGTTTATAAGAAACAGAAGAAAAATAATGAGCTGATGGCAGAAGATGATTTATCGTTTTTTGTTTCGGAGTGGGATTAAAAACTACGCCACCTGGCAGACAGCCTCTTGCCCTGCATCTTTCCAGTTGATTTCAGCACAGTAACAAACACTCTGAGGGAACAAGGATAGAGCCACATGAGTTCTCCATTTAGGAAAGGCTGGGTGCTGGCCAGACATTGTAAAGTGATCTTTGACTGCATAATCTATGAGCAGACAGAAGCATTTCCATTAGCCCTTTAAATTGAATTTTACTTGTAAATACATTTTGTTTTTGGGTTTAGAATATTATTGCTGACTTTATGCATAGTTGATGGAGATGTACTATGCATACAGTGCTGAAGTAGTTATTTTACATAGGCCAAAGCCTGCATTATTGGTTAGTAAGAGTAGCAAATAGTAGGCCTTAATATGTGAGCTTCTTGGAGGATTTGGTAGGAGATCCATACATGAGGCCAGATCCTGGAGCTAAGCTAATTTATACTCACTGAGACTCAGACTTATGGAGAGCCTACAGGATCAAACCACGTATTGTCACTAGAGATGGAGAAAACCCTGATTTTAGGTTGCGTTGCCCATAGAGAGAAGGTTCAGAGCTTGTCTCCATTTTAGCCAAACCCTAAATTTGGTGGGGATGAGGAGGATGTTGAATAAACAGTTCTAATTTCGGGACAAAATTTTCCAAAGCGGCTAAATCCAAATGACTTTCAGTGAGACTTAGGCTCTTAGATCCCCAAGTGACTTATGAAAATGGGATGTGGGCTACTAAGTCATTTAGGCACTTTTGAAAATGTGACGATTCATTTCTTTCTTTTTCACACTGAGTTGTGTGTGGATTTGGTTTGACAAAATTAAATCAGTTGGAGGCAACTCAGCTTTTGGTCTCATTTTGTTCAACCCCCAAGAATTTGGGTAGTTCCAATAATTGGTTTTAGTCTTGTTCCTTCTATAATCTGTGCTACTGCTGAAGGTGCTTGTGAACTATGTGTGGAGAGCATAAAAGAAATTAGCTTCACAGACTGCTGGCATATGTCGATCAGCAGCAGAGAGCACTGAAGGATCTTTTCCAAGAGTTTGCCGTCACTGGAATAGGGAGAAATATTTTCATGAGTCCCAGGACTGGGAATCCCAGCTGACTATTTGGTGCATGCCTTCTAGACACTTCTCATTCTTGTCCTAAATTAATAACTTGTTGGCTGTTTTGTGGATGAACAGGCGCTACGAGACAAATAGGACAATTCTTGTGCCTCCTCCAAAATGCTATAAGCCCATCTTTGTCTGAAAAGCCATAGAATGCCATAGAATGCAGTACAGCCACTGTTTTCTCAAAGGAATTTGGCTGATCATGGCAGGTTTCCTTTTGCTAGGAATCGTCTCAAAAAGACACAGACTTTTTTCAGTCATGGAATTGGCAAGCAGGTAAAAACAACTGATGATCTGAGTGTTCAGGCAATACTCATCTTTGCCACTTGATTCCACAATTCCTCAACCACACTGAAGATGGGGTTGAATGGATTACTGAAATGCAATTGTATTTTGAAGGACCTACTTTGCTGCTATGGACACTTGAAAAATAACCATTTCAAAACTGGGAATGAGAATGAACATAGGAATAGCCAGACTGGAACATATGGTCCAGTATTCTGTCTCTGACTGTAGGCAGCACCAGATGTGTCCGAGGATGGCACAAGAAGCCTGCAGTAGGCAGAGATAGGACCATCTTCCCCCAGCATAGATCTCATATTGATCTCTAATAGTTAGAGACTGGCTTATGCCCTGAACCATAAGGTTTAATATCCCTTTCAAATGGCCTTTCATCTCTAGGCCATCGGTCCAAACCCAGACCTGACTGATAGTGTTACCTGATGCCTGTTCAGTGGCCTCCAGTAAATAAGTATGTTAATCACAAACAGTGCCCCACAGTTCACACTTCCTGCCCCAGTCTCAGCAGAAGTGCCAAGCACTGAAAAGGCATAGTGATTGAATTGCCGTCTTACTGCTTAGTGGTGTTCCCAACAGGTCAGAGCTGAGATATATGAGCCCGGGCAGTATGGGGAAACTTGAGAACTGAGAAGCAGTGTGGTCTATTATATCGGGTACCGAACAGTCAGTCAGAAGACCTGGTTCTAGCCTTTACTTTGCTACTAGTCTGCCATGCCACTTCTCACCTCTCTGTGGCTCTATTTCCCCTCCTTCCCTTTGTGTATTTAGGTTGTCGACGCCTTTAGACAGGATTTTCCTCTTTAATGTGTAGCACCTAGCACAACGGGACCCCAATCTCAATTGTGTCCTCTCAGAGATACTGTTCTACAAAAAATAATTGCTGCTGACTCTGCTACTGACGTGATGGATACACAGAGGACTCAGCCTCTGGGGCTTTCAGTCTAGTAGCTTGCATAACCATGGAGACTTGATTTAAATAATTTTTTTAATAGAGGCATGTTGTGCCCAGCTAATGAGCTTAACAATTAGTGCTCAGTTACTCTGGGCTTGCTGAGATGGTGTTTCTGGTTGATAATCAGCACCTAGAGTAAAACACTGTCCAAAACCATAGTTTGAAAAGCATTGTCACCAGTAAAGGGGAGAGTGTGTGATTACTTGAGCCAGTGATTCAGCTGACAGCTATTTTAATGAACTCAGAGAAATGACCAAGAACTGACCAAAATGGAAAAGACAATGGAAAAAAAAGACTTCAAGCAAATTTCTTGTTATTCACTAAAGGTCTCCCATTATTGTCATTTAATGCAAGACCTTCCTACTCTGGAATATTCCAGCACCAGCCGCTAGCACTGCTGCAGCTAAGGTTGTGGCTGTATTTCCTTTATAAAGCCTCATTTTCCCCCAGAGATTTATAACTCAGCTATAAAATATTGCTTCTGGATGAAACTGGGCAGAAAAGGTCTCATTCCAGGCCAGGATTGCATTTTTACCTCCAGATTTTCAGAAAGGTTTATTTTTTGGGTCAGATTTAAGCCACAGGAGTGAGAGGATCGAGAAAGATATTCCAAACATAGAGCATAGAAGATGACTGCACCTGGATGCTTTTATGGTGCTCCAGAAGTGCTCTGTTCTTTCTTTAAAGAAATGTAGGTGATAACTGCATAATGTGGCATAGACATTTTTGTACACAATTTCATTGCTGCATGGAAAATGGCTGAGTCACTTCTGCTTGAAAATTGCTTTGCTGAGCTGTCCTCTTTTCTTCTGGTTTTGCTTAGCTCTTTTCAGTGCTAACATTTTAAAAAAATAATGCAACACTCTTTGGCCCAGGGAATAGGACTGTGCATTTATAAATGACAGTATGCTGTCTTTTGATTATTGCTATAATATAAATAATACAGAATATATATATGAGAATGTTGCTAATGTAGTAATACACAAGCAAAGAAATAATAATATTTGGATGATGTATAATTTGTATTATAGGAGTGGCTGCAGACCCATACTGAAATCAGGATCCCATTGTGCTAGGCATTGAATACATATGTAGGAAGAGACACACCTGCTTTCAAGCGCTTCAACGTGGGAGGAGAAACAGCGGTACAAAGAGGGGAAGTGACTTCTTCATGGTCACTCAGCAGAGCCAAGAATCGAACCAGCTCCCGTGGCTTCCACTAGAGTACACAGTGGATCACTATGACAGAATGCACCGCTATATTCACACCCTAAGCATTATATTAAAAATCCTTGTACAAAATATGCATTGTAAGGTATCATTCAAAATCTAATATCTTTCTGCTCAGTAATATCATGATGAAATGTATGTAGCAGCAAATCTGGGAAGTGGGTAAATCTATTTCTCAAAGACAAAGAAAAAGTTGATGCCTCTAGCCAGGTGTCTTCAAAGCTGATGGGCCATTACCTATTAAATAGCCATTTTTGGCAAGGAAAGAAGGCAGGAACAAACAGATCTTCTTCTTGACAAACAACAGCATAACGCCTCTTCTCTACTAGACTCCCTGTCTCCTTGCTCTCAGCTGGAAAGAATTTTATCAAGGGGTCACCCTCAGGAAAATGCGTTTTAAAGGGTGACTGAACTATACAAATAAGGGGCAAAACACCCCAAGTTATCTCTCACACAAGTTATCTCTCTCTTTTCACCTGAGAAGACAAAAGAAAGAGCCATTGGACCTTGGAAGCAGATCCTGGGCTGAGAGTTTGGCCAGCAATGTTGTTGGAGCACATGGTAAATGACCTCAGCTTGGGTATGGGTAACAAACCTAGTTTGTTATGTTTGAAAAGCATTCTATCTTTATTTTTCTTGTAACCATTTCTGGCTTTAATACATCATTACTTGTAGTCATTTAAAACCTACCTCTTTGTAGTTCAATAAACTTGTTTTGTTTTTCAGTCAAAACTAATCCAGGGTTGTGATATGTGTGGGTAATTCCAAGTAAAGTGGAAAATTGTTGTGTATTGACCTGTTAGAGGGGCAATTGACCTAATATACCTGGACTGTCCAGGAGATAACTGGATAGTGCAGAACACACCTTTTTGGGGAAAATCCAGGACTGAGGGTGTGTTGGGCTCACCCTGCATGTGACAACCAAAGCTGGTGGAAGCCAGAGTATGACTGATGTGTGCTGACAGGCTGCTGGGGTCAGAGCTGTAGATATACACAGACGCTCAGGGTGTGAACTGCATGCTAGCAGGCTGTTTGTGAGCAACACAGGTTGGGAGTTAAAACACCAGATCAAACATGGTTGCAGGGCAGAGGTGACACAGCCCCTCACCGGTCTGGATTGTCATAACAACACTGCCACTGGTATATTATACCAATAGTGCATATACAGAAAGCCCCTTTGTTAAAGAGGGTTAAGGTTGTCAAGCACTCAGAAGTTAGGAAATGCCAGAATTAAAGTTGACAGTGACACTTTGTGCATATACTTTGTGCTGGAGTTCTCACATTTCTAAACTTTGAAGTGTTTGATTTTGCAACTTTAATATTGTTTTTTTAATACAGTATTTTTTGGATGTCATTTCCAAATTTTTTTTAAAAGGGGAAGAAACAGAAATTCCATCATGTGGAACCATACTTGGGTCATAAGCATGATTCAGCTCTTTAGATCCAGAGCACAGACCTCTGTCACCTGCTTATCACTACAAAAGGTTTTTTTCCCCTTCTCCTGCTGATAATAGCTCATCTAAATTAAATAGCCTCTTAGAATTGGTATGGTCATTTCCACTTTTTTATGTTTTTTTGTTTTCTGTGTGTATATATTCATCTTACTTCTGTGGGTTCCATTCTATGCATCCGATGAAGTGGGCTATAGCCCACAAAAGCTTATGCTGAAATAAATTGGTTAGTCTCTAAGGTGCCACAAGTACTCCTCATTTCCTTTAAGTAGTAAGCTGTTATCCTTACAGTATTACCATCCACAAGAGATCAAAAATCATGAGCCAGACCCTCAAACAACATGAGATTTTTTACTCCTCTGCCAATGTGTGTGGTAATTTCTGTTAAAAAATCTTCTATGCCTCCCACTGCCTCAGGGCTTCTCTATCTGGGACCCAACAGTATCACTTCCTCACCTCTCGCTCACAGCAGAGGAGAGTAGGAAATCAGGACTCCTGCATTCAATTCCAGGTTCTGGAGGTGAGTATTTTCTAGTGGATATAGACTATTCTGTTCCTGTGACCCCAGGCTGTCTCTACTCTTATCTGCTGCATCCTGGCTTCTTTCTTCCTTCCCCTCCATACCTACCCCATCAAGCACACATAGTCTACTGAGGAAGGTTGTGCCAACCAGAGTGACCACGGTTGACCATGTACACCAGACCTCACTTAATGAAGTTCCCAGTTCTGGCTCAATCCTGAGAATCCATGACTGTCTGTGAGGGTCAGGGCATGCACGCCTTCGCATGTCGATGGAAAGTCTGAAAGCACGGTGTGATGGGGTGTATCTGTCCACGCCGGTGATGTGGGCAAAGAGCATGCAATGCCTCTCTTGTATAACCAGTGATTGAATGAAGGCTGGATTTCTGCTAGATTGGGACATTTTGCACAAAGCCAAACCATTTTATGCTCAGGAATTTGCAAGTGTGGAATGATAGTGATAGACTGAAAAGGCTCAGTCTATTTAGCTTAACAAAGGAAAGGTTAAGGGGTGACTTGAGTACAGTCTACAAGTATTTACATGAGGAACAAATATTTAATAATGGGCTCTTCAGTCTAGCAAAAAGGGTATAACACAATGCCATGGCTGTAAATTGAAGCTAGACAAACTCAGAATTGAAATAAGGTGCACACTTTTGACGGTGTGGGTAATTAACCACTGGAACAATTTACCAAGGGTTGTGACAGTTTTTTTAAAAAATGGGATGTTTTTCTAAAAGATCTGCTCTAGGGTTTATTTTGGGGAAGTTCTCTGGCATGTTTTACACAGAAGATCAGACTGGATGATCACAGTGGGACCTTGTCAAACCACGAAGGCTGGAAACCTAATTTTGTTTTAAGTGAAATCTGAGAGTCTCTTGCAATTAATGTCTACAGGAGCTGGGTCTTTAAGTTAACCATGAAATATGGTGAGACTTGCTATAAAATCATGAAGCTTGGAAATACTGTAGAGAGATGGTAGGATTTGGGCCAAAGGGTACAGCAACAGTGAGTTAAAGATGGAGTATCAGCCTGAACATGAACTTTCTTGCTTATGCTGAGTTACGCTTTGTAACAAATGTACAGACTGTATTGGAGGGAATGTAGTGCTTCCTGGTTTGGTTTTGTATGTAGCACTATGACATTATTTCTTCTTGTCCCATAAAGCCATCCTTAAAGTTTGTATTTCATTATTTGAAGAAAAAAATGCCATTAAAGAATGTGGCCAGATGTTGATGCCTGTTTCAAAATGATTCAGTCTCCTTAATTAACTGACATGATGTCATTTATTGTGCGTGTTTTAAATATATTTCCCTCCCTTCCTTTTTCCAGTGTGAGAGCTCAAATCAACCATTGTCAGCTCACATGCCATTCACGGGTGGAAATTTACATGCATCCAGAAGAGAGAGCCTGAAGTAGAAAACAGCATTGGAGGCAGAGTAGGAGGGCGTGGAGGGAGAAGGGTGGGGAGAGAGAGAGAGAGAGAGAGGTTGTGCTGTAAAGATCATATCCTAATAGTAACTGGAATGAGTGGGAATTACTCCCTATTAGTGCATCTGGAAACTTTGGCAGCCATCCTTGAGTAGCTTTACAAAGTGTCAGGCTACACGACTAGGAGCTGCTTTGCTTTTGCTATTTACCATAGCAGCCCAATTACTGATCTTAAAGCAAAGTCTTGACATTGTTGAGTTTCTGATTAATTTTTCCCAGCACCTATTCTCACCTCATGGACCACAGTTTTACATATAAGCCCTTTGGGAAAGGAACTGTTATTTACTAATGTTGTATGGAGTCTAGCACCATGAGGCCCTGATGTGTTAGCCTCTAAGCACTGCTACTTTATTGGTGATGAATAACAACAGCCTCCCATTTCCCAGACTATGCCAGCCATCACATGAGACAGGGTGGATCCTGGGACGCTGCCGGTAGTGAATCAAGAGCGTGAATGCCAACCTCGGAGCAGACTGTTAAGAACCAGTGCAGAAAACCCAAACTGGTTGTGAATCCTGTCCTTAGATTTCACCAATCAATTATCAAGTGTAAGCTCCTAAGGCACTATAACAGCCTAAACATGGAGTCACAGACAGTCCTTCTGAGAACTCCAATGTATTTTGCCACCCACGTAAGCATCCCTTTGTGACAGGTGGTCCTTTACACCAAGAATCTCAGCAATATTCAGCTTACTTCCAGTCCCAAAGGACTAGTCACTTACCTGAGATCAATTGCACCTTAGATCTCACACTAAAGATACTTTTAGTCAATCCTATAATACACTATATAGAGATTTATTAAATAAGAAAAGCAAACAAGACAGTTATTTACAAGGTTAAAGCAGGTAAACATATATACACAAATGAGTTACAAACATAAGTTTAAAAAGATAACAGAAGCTACTATAATAAGCAAAATCTATATGTATTTTAGGGTTAACCTAGGCTAGCAGCTGGAGATCTCCTGCTTATGCCTAGACAACCTTGCTTCTCAGAATCCGAGCAGCACTGAGATCATTGTTTCCTTCTCTTTGGGGTTATTTTCTCCCTCCTTCCACGTGCTCTGTTGAAAGGAGGAATCCACTTGAAGAAGGGGAGGGCAGAACAACAAACATTTTTGTCCTTTTTAACGTCCCACAATAGTTTGTCTGGTGTTGATGGACATTTCCTGTTGGGCAGGACATCACACCTTTTGTTGGAAACCAGCAAATCACATTAATTAATGTCTCTCTCTCCTGTCTGATGATTTACACCATCAGAGGCTCACAATACAACCACTCAGATATCATCTTCCAATAGGGGCTACTCAGATTATAAGTTATAACTTAGATTAATGCATGCAGCAATGCACAAGCATTTAAAAAAGTCTACATGCTAAAATACATTCTTATAATATTAACACCTATTTTAATAGGTGAGCCAGGCTGATCTCAGCTCTGTAGTTGTCCGTGTTCAGTTGAGACATGGGGACTTTGGCAAGAGCTGGCACCTGATCTGCCAGCATCACAGCTGCCCATTACACCTTCTCCTGCACTCTTTGCATGTGGTGCCTTAGTAATCAATCTAACTCAAATGGCCTCATCTGTCACTCTGGCAGCAGAAGGCTGTATCAGTGCTAATATCAAGGTTAAAAATAAAGGACCATTAGTTCAATTATCATTCCAGGCACGCGGTGCAATTGCTCTGTTGGCTGCCAGCCACGCAGCTCTTGTGGCAACAAACAGTATTCTCCCCTAAGCAATCTCAACAGCATTGCTTTCACATGGGCTGAGAAGGTAAGAAAAATCAATTAGCAATATCATGGGATATTACTCAAAGCCAAGTCTACACCTTTATTAAAGACTAACATAGCTTGAAAAAAAACAGCTGGATCATTTTTATAACTGCTAATTTGTGGTGCTATTCAATCAAAGGGCACAACAGTAACCTTTGATGCAACATTGTTATTATTTATTTCTATTGTAGGAGCTCCACTGGACCCCAAGCAGGGATTAAGTCTTATTAGGCTAAGCACTGCACAAACAAAATATACATAGACAATCCCTTCCTCCAAGAGCTCACAGACTAGGATTTAGACTACACACAGCAGGTGAACAAGCAAATTAAAGGAATGAGTGGAAGGACCATGGAAGAGCAGAGATATGTGTGATTGCATGAGTTAGTAACTCAGCTGTCCTGGTTAACACCCTGGGACATTCTTTTATTTTTTTATTTATTGTTTTGTTTTATTTTTCAGGAATTTTGAGTAATTTCCTTGTATCCATTTTATACACACAGTGGGTGAGGGTGTCAGGTCCTGCCCCGTATGCAGGGGAGGCCCTGGATGTATGTGCAGAGCCAGCCTGTCCCATACTCACCATGCATCGGAGGCTACCGTCCCATGGGGTTGGGCCTGGCTGCTTGCTCTAGAAGTTTCAACCCGATGCACGAGGTTGTAGCACTACCCAGGTCTGGCCTGGAAACCAGGACAAATTTGCGTGAGTTCTGTTGCCACCTGGTGCACAGAGTTGCAGCAACATTCCCTCATATTTGGTCTGGCTGCCTTGCATCATGATTGGCAGCTGTGCCAAACCTGAATGGCATTGTGACCCCTTGTGCCAGGTCACAACATCTGGAGCAGGGAGTCAGGCCCAGCTTGGCAGGAAAGAAGCTACCACTAGGGGCTGAGGTTTTTGTTTTATTGCATTTTATATGGTTTTTTTTGTTTTATTTCATATTTGTGAAAAACATGGACCTCTACATGTAGGATAAGAGCCTGAATAGAGAGGTGTATCTAGTGGTTAGTGCAGGAGGACAGGACAGTTTCTAGGTTCTATTTCCAACTCATGTTGTGTGACCTTGGGCAAGGCACATTCCTGACACCAATGGCTAATAGCAATACCTGGCAGATGTGTTGTGAGGTTTATTGTAAGTGGTGCTATATACGTGTAAAATATCATTAAATCCAGTGGGAGCTGGAACAGCATGCTTCATTTTTTTGTTTATCTACAATGTGACTCAATTGCACTTTAAAATAAATATTTCATTTCCCTCATGCCATAAAGTAGAATGTAAGGAATAATATTGCAGTCCATTTGGGGCAGTTTAAACTCATATATAATGTATCTGTTGGATAATCACACTGTTTTTAACACCATTTGCATTCTGCATCATTTAGAATGATAAAAAAAACCTCAGCTATTCCCCTGGGGCTATCTTTGAATTTTCATACCTCGTAGTTTTCATTTGGTCAGAATGTCATTCTTCTGTATGTGTTTTATTTTTTAATGCGATACACTTTAACAAAATCACAGCTGGCGAAATGATCTGGACTGACAGAGCCTCCAAAGGAATGATGTGACACTTCATAGGCTAATAGGAGAGTATGTGTGATAACCATATTGGCTCCAATGCCATTTGCTAAGATTGCACATTGTTTTGTAAATAAGATCAGAAGTGTTTTAAACGTGTTGTGGCCTTCTGAATTTCATTTCAAGTGTATAATATATATTTCCACCATTGACTGTACAATCTGTGTTGTGAACCCTACTAAAACAAGGGAACAAATATTAGGGGAGGGGAAATCAATCCAATAAGTGTCTAAGTGGTAATGGATCTATGAGTTCTTATCAGTAAAGAACAAAATTACACCAAGCAACGACATGTAGCATGCTTATGTAGAGGCATGCGTCTTATTGAGCTTGCTACTGCTGCACTTGCGGGCAGAAGTGTTTGAATTGGTTTGAAAGAGCAGGGCATCATTGATGAAGAGGGCTCAGTTTTGGGAGCTGCTTTCACCTTCCATCCTCCAGAGCCTGGAATTGTTAACGTGGGTTTGGAGCGTGGCAGGAAGTAGTGTTGGGCAAGGCAAGAAGTGCCACCTCTGGACAGATTCTCCAGTCTTCCCCCAGGCCATGCCTTGGGGCTACAGATGGACACTTAAATCATTAGGCTGAACCAGTCTTTGCAGCGTGGCTCCATAGCTGAGATAGAGGAGGTGAATTCTTTCCCTGTGCTCAGAATCCCACCAGCTACTCAGATATGGGTGCTGGGTCCCTTGATGTGAATGTAACTAGATTTAGGATGCTGCAGGTTCTTTAACGAATGTGGTTTTGGTGATTCATTGGCTGTTCACTGTAGAACTGACTATTTATGTGGCGGGGGGGAGGAGCCCGAAGTCTGATTCATTTGGTTGCTGTTGTTCAAACAGACTCACTGATTCAATATGTTCAACAAGCACAAACCTTCTCTCTGTTCAAGAAGCAGGTAACAAGCAGCAAGAGGCCAGCCCATTTCCATGCTGCAGGGCCGATGTAACTACATTTGTCCTTGGGGGCGAGCTCCTTGCCAAAGAGCAAGCATAATGTACACATGATTTTAACACTGTCTGGAGGTAAAAACCCCACAACTTCTCCTTACCCATTCTGTCTGTTCAAGTGGAGAGCAGCAGGCTATGGAAAGCCTTGCTTGTGGCTGAAAATGAATAAATAAAAATAATAAACAACAGAATCCAATCCTCTGCATATAATGAGAGGCACATCTTCCCTGCTCTTAAGAATCCCTGCTGCAGTTTGGTTTCTGTTGACCCAGTAAAACAATCCTTTAACTGTACCAGGGAGACATTTAGTAATAATGTTTCCTAAACGGATTACAAAACACACATACGACTGTGTGTCCTGTTCCATTCCCTGCAAGACAGTTGCATGTGATGAGGGCAGTGGGAATGTAACGTGAAATGGGTGCTTTGTGCAGAATTGCAGCATCGAGCCCATGCTCTTCCACATCTCCTTGAGCAAAGCTGAAGTGCCGAAAGTCAAGGTACGTTTAATGGGAAAGGTGATTTCAGTTCAATCCAGAAATAATCCCAGACAATGGATTTCTGGATTCCTGGTGCACTCAGCATTTTCCAGATGGTTGAAGATGACAGTTGGTGTCTGGGGATGGGGATGTCAGTGACAAAGCCCCTTGCAAGCTGTTGGAATGCCAGTCTTTATTAGGTACAAAATCCCCATTATCACTGTGTAATTCAGAAGAGGAAGCCAGCCATGCAGCTCAATTTGCTGTATACTTCAGGGTTCCTACAATGGTTATTTTCTCTTTAAAAGCACAACTCAAGGTGAAGGTTTTATTCCCATAACATTTTGCCCTGCTTTCAGCAAACCTAATGCACACGGTAAGATATCAAGAATCAGACAGGTAGCCATGTTAGTCTGGATCTGCAAAAGCGACAAAGAGTCCTGTGGCACCGTAAAGACTAATAAAAGTATTGAAGCATAAGCTTTCATGGGCTAATACCCACTTCGTCGGATGCATGCACTGGAAGTATGCAGAGACAGGTACAAATAAGTAGGCAAGAACCAGGTTAGAGATAACAAGGTTAGTTCAATCAGGCTGAACGGTAAGGCGTGCTTATCAGGGGTAGCTTTATGTTTTTTGCTGCCCCAAGCTTGGTAAGCCCGCAGGAGGTCCACTGGTCCCGCCGATTCAGTGGTGTTTTTGCAGGCAGTCCACCAGTCCCTCGACTTCTGCGTACTCGCTGCCAAAATATCGCCGAATCCGTGGGACCATCGAACCTCCCGCAGGCATGTCTCTGAAGGCTGCCTGACTCATCCTGACAGCGACTGGCAGGCTGCTCCCTGCGGCTTGCCGCCCCAGGCACACGCTTTCTGTGCTGGTGCTTGGAGCCGCCCCAAGGCTTATCAGTTAGTATTGAGTTATTTTTCCTTGCTCTTGAAAGTAAGGATAAACATATGGCCTAATAGACAGATATACTCCTGGGGGAATTCTGAGCCACTGCAGAATTTTGCATAAATTAACATCGTGCGCGCAGAATTTCCTTCCTCCCTGCTGCAGAAATGGGCTGCAGTGTTACTACCTGCCCCTAGGGGCCACTGAACTCAGCAGAGCCCATCTTGGACATAGAAGACACTGCTGCAGGATGGAGGGAGACAGAGATAGAGGGTTCGTCCCTGGCAGCTGCAATTTTCCACCACACCCTGAGGGAAGGGGAGGGCAGTGTGCAGGAAACTCCGCCCAAGCCTGGAATGGAGCATCAGGCTCTTTCTCCCTCTGGATCCCTGGGCTCTAGAATGGGGAGGGGGACAGGTGTCTGGGAAAGGGGAGCCCTGTGGCTGGGCTCGGGGGGGGGGGGGAGGGAGTTTGGGTGTATTGGCTGAGGGGGTCCTTCAGGTAGGCTCTGAGGGGATAGGGAGGGATTGTGAATGTCCGTGACCCCCACCCCCCAACTGGGTTTGGGGAGGAGGCAGAGAAACAGGAACTGGGTTGTCATAGGGGGTTCCTTTAACAGTTTATTCCTGGGGGGAATTTTTGTTTGTTTGTATTGTTAGAGATATACTTGCTGACAAGTATTTTGAAATACATTACCAAAATATTTGAAATTGGCGTGATTATGTAGTGTTATTTTTGACAAAAAAAGTGCAGAATTTTGCAGAATTTTAAAGTATGCACAGAATGTTTAATTTTTTGGCATAGAATTTTTTTTTTTGGTGCAGAATGCCCCCAGGAGTAACAGGTAGGATGTAACAGGGTGGCCTGCCCCTTTAAGGACCAGACACCTTGGGACCAACCCAGCCCTCTTCTGAGGTGCAGCCCCTTTAAGAACCTCCTGTGGGAGGGAGGACTCCCTGGCCAACGGACTCCTAGTAGGAGAACTGGGAAGAGCTGTCAGGAGCGTGGAGTCTCTGGCAAGGAATCCCTGGGAAAGTGGAAGGCGGTTGTTAAATTTATGCAGAATTGCACTTGGAGTTCGCTGTGGTGTGTTGGTGCAACCAATAAACTGGTGCCATGAAGAAAAGTCCTGAACAAGCTCTGGGTGTAGAGTTGATCCTGGGAGAAGACGGCTAAGCAGCTTTCTTAGGAAAATATCCGTTAAATGTTGAAGTTACAGGTACAAGGTACAGGATGGTATACACAGAATAATTTGCCTAGGTGTCTACAGAGAACCCCTCACTGGCATATCCTGAGGAATAGCAAAAATTCCTTAGCATATGGGCAGATTGAAACACTGTAGGACTTGAGATCTATTACCCTGCATCTGGTGTGGTCATTTACATTAATGCAAAGTGGATAAAAATGCTACCTAGTGTAAATGCCTTCCCTTCGATCATTCTTGGAAAGTTTTCTCCTGCCTTTATTTCTCTTTGTTTTTTCCCATCCTCTGTCTGAACCCAGTTGTTTTTGAATGGCTCTTGGGTGGGGAAAGCAATGTCAGGGTGATTGGCCCTACACCTTACTCTGACATGGTGAGATCCTTGACTATTCTAACATCTGATAGAAATGAGTTCCATGGCCATGAGTTCCATAGCCCAGCTCCTATAATGTCCTCCTTCTTTCTGTTAACTCAGTCACTCCAGATAATCACATGGTTCTAGTCAGACAAGGTCTTTGGAGACAGATAGCCTCGTCCCAGCCCACCAAGGGCCTTGAAAACTGGATTACATTCTTAAATTGGATCAGCTTCCAATCTGCCTTGAAAGAACTCAAGGAATTTGCATGAAAGAAGGAGTTTGACCACCACACCTCCTTCCCAGCATAAAGCAGAATAAACCATGGAAACATGGTTTGTTCCTCCAATGCAGTGTGCAGAGGCCTGGGCTGATGTGATCTTACTGTTCTATGCTGTCCAAAAGTTGGGCCAATCTGGAGTTTATTGATGGCATTTACTGTCAAACTTGAGTATAGCCCATTGCAGTAGCTGAGCCTGGAGGTGACAAATTCATGGATCACTTGGCAGCTTCTTGTTTGACAAGGATGAGTGTAGGCTTTTGTCAAGCTGTAGATAGCAAAAGGCCTTTCTGGCTACTCAGTCTGTTTTGGTCTTCAGAAGCAGACGGAACCCAAAGCCTTTGTACCATCTTGACGGCACTGAAATACTCAGGCAAAAAAGTCTCAGTGCCAAACCCCCCCCCCCCACAGGCATGGAACCAAGGTTCTTCCAAGGACTCTGAACACTGGCTCCCATCAGCATGCCTGGGCAAGCAGAAACCAAAGAGACATGGGCCACCAAAATAAAACAGTAATTAAAAAGAACTGGATCTGAATGGAAGGCTAGGAGGGACATACAGAAGGTACTCCTGGAGAAGTGACAGCTGGTAGGATCAGAAGAGCTAGTGCAGTTACTGGAGAGGCATTGATTCATCAGGGAGCAGCTTTTACTCCAGCTGCTACGAAAGAACTGACTGGATGGACCTAAAAGCAGTGCAGGGTGACCCAGAAACCAGCGGAAACTCATAGAGATTGGGGAGTTCTGCCTTTCCAGAGAGCCAGGAAGAAGATATCATAAGAGAGGTCAGATTACAAGGTAAATCATTTCCCCTTATTTTCTCCTCTCACTGTAAAGGCAGGTATCCTGAGTGCCTCAGCAGGGAAGCGAGTGAGGATGCTTTATAAATAATAATAAACGAAAAAAAGATAGAAATCTATTCACAAAATAGAATACCCAGCATGAAACAAAAATTCATTAAAAATGTATGACCAGAGTAATAAGACCAGCTCTCTTTTGGCACTGGCAGCCCGAAGAAAAAGGGAGCAAGAGAATTATATTACAGAGATGAAAAGTAAGGAAGGCAGAAAAACTATTGCTAAAAACATTAGTTTTAAGGCTTATTATCAAGAGCTGTATAAATCTGAGAATATTAAATATCTGGGATGAAAACATGGGCTGTTGGATGCTACAGATTTAATTGAGAAGAAAGAAAAGACTAGACACAAAAATTACAGGAAACGAAGAAAGCAATGCAAAGCTTGGAGTGTGAAATCCACTGTCTTCTGAGAAATCGGCAGATGGAATTCCTTGCCCAGAGGACAGAGCCAGAGAAGAGATGCATGCAGCTGTTTGGTGACAATAAACAGATTACAGCGCACCGTTAGGCTCAAAGGAATCTTGCACAACAGTTTAGGGTAATGCTTCCCAACCTTGTGAACGCCGAGGCCTCTTCCAGAAAAATGAAACCAATTACACCCCACATTGCAGCATTGCCATATGTTATTAAACCTTTCATGTGCATACTACCTTCCCCCATTTGGGAAAGAGTGCTATAGCTCTCCATGATATGATATTTCTTTTTCTCATCTCAGAGCATCTCTACAGAAATGTGAAGCAGTAAGGCATCGCCATTCATTCCTGTTCACAGCTTATTCCTCCATTAAGCTGAGCCTGGTCATGTCCCTGCATACAATGTCCCCCCATCTAGATGGTGGTTGACTTCTAGGTCTGACTGCTCTTGGCTGTGTTTGCATTATTTCCTTTGAATCATAGAATATCAGGATTGGAAGGGACCTCAGGAGGTCATCTAGTCCAACCCCTGCTCAAAGCAGGACCAATAATTCCCAACTAAATCAACTTTGGCATCCTATCATCGGTTTGTCTTCTACAGTGTTCCCACCATCATAATCTTTTTGATTGCAGCCAATCCTGTACCCTGATTTCACATCATACTCAGCTTCTTCATTTGTCTGAAAATCAGTCCGCTGTACACTTGCCATCTTCCAAAGAACTCTTATCTCTACTGCATCCAGCCTACCGATGTGCCCTTTATTTAATGCAGCTGCTTCCAGACAATAGAGTAACTTCCTGGCTTTATAGCGCTGTCCCAGCCCATCATCAGCTGGGCTTCACCCTCAATTAACCCTGGTCCCTCCTCTCTCAGGTAATGCCAGCTAAACTAAATGGCTTCTTAGGCCTTTGTTAACCCTATCAGGGCTGGTGTTGGGTGCACTCCCCATCACAGCTACCAAAACATAATGGTTTTATCAGACCATAATTTCATCAACTTCTGTGCAGTACTTGAGAAAGAGTCCCATGGCACCTTAAAGACTAACTAAAGTATTAGAGCATAAGCTTACGTGAGCTAATACCCACTTTGTCGGATGCAACATGCATCCGACGAAGTGGGTATTAGCCCACGAAAGCTTATGCTCTAATACTTTAGTTAGTCTTTATGGTGGCACAGGACTCTTTGTCACTTCTGCAATTCCAGACTAACATGGCTACCCCTCTGATTCTTGTGCAGTACTTGTAGCTAAAGCACATCTCTTTTTAATCTAATCTTTGATGGTTCCATTAGCACTGATTGACCGTTCTAGGTACACATAAGATTTTACTTGTTCTATGACTTCGCCACTGTGGCATTCTTATACTTTATCTCTTGTACATTTTCTGAGATGCAACTACTTCATCTTCTTAGCATCTACTGTAAGTCCAAGTCAATGACCCCTATTTTCCAAGAGATAGAAGAATATCATTATTAATTCAAATGTCTGCCAGTTGTATGATATCATCTGCAGAAGCTGAAGAGTTTCACTACAGATCAGCTAATGTCACACCTGCAACTTACCTACTATTCTTAACATCCAATTTAAAAACATGATGAAAAATGGCAGTGATTCCATACCAAACTTTGACTTGAACCAGCTGTTTGATTTTCCACCAATTCTTATGGCAGGAGTCTTCATATATAACTTCTATAATTATCTTATCTGGAACTCCATATGATTTTACTACTTTCCATTTTGCTTCCCTCCACACCAAATCTAAAGCCTTTGTGAAGTCAAAATCTTTAATCACCATTCTTTCTTTTTTGCAATCAACTGTCGGAGCATGAATATCTGATCAGTGCATCTTCGGTCTAGTACTTTTCATTGCCCACTACTGCCCCTAAAACTGGTCTCACTCTGTCTACAATTACATTCATCTTGATTATCCCTGCTAATGACAATAACTTTATGCCTCTATAATTATTTGGATTGCCAGGATATTCTTTCTTCAGGATTAGTAC
Source organism: Dermatemys mawii (assembly GCA_007922305.1). Classification (NCBI taxonomy): domain Eukaryota; kingdom Metazoa; phylum Chordata; order Testudines; family Dermatemydidae; genus Dermatemys; species Dermatemys mawii. The sequence goes on from ML677383.1 coordinate 2,743,366, forward strand.
AACTATTGCTTTTAGCTAGTCATCTGGTACCTCCTCTTCCTCGCATACCATCTTATATATTTTTTCTAATGCTTTGATAGCACTTGTCCTGCTGGCAATCAGATCTCCTCTCAGCCTTTGTTTTGTTAGGCTAACAAGCCAAGCTCCTTAAGTCTCCTCTCCCAGGACATGTTCTTCATTCCTGTGATCATTCTAGTAACCCTTCTCTGCACGTATACCAGTTTGAATTAATCTTTTATAAACAGAATTGCACACAGTACAGTATTCCAGATGAGGTCTCACCAGTACCTTGTACAATGATAACACTTCCCTATTTCTCCTGGAAATATCATAGAATCATAGAATATCAGGGTTGGAAGGGACCTCAGGAGGTCATCTAGTCCAACCCCCTGTTCAAAGCAGGACCAATTCCCAACTAAATCATCCCAGCCAGGGCTTTGTCAAACCTGACCTTAAAAACCTCTAAGGAAGGAGATTCTACCACCTCCCTAGGTAACCCATTCCAGTGCTTCACCCACCTCGTAGTGAAAAGTTTTTCCTACTATCCAACCTAAACCTTCCCCACTGCAACTTGAGACTATTACTCCTTGTTCTGTCATTTGGTACCACTGAGAACAGTCTAGATTCATCCTCTTTGGAACCCCCTTTCAGGTAGTTAAAAGCAGCTATCAAATCTCCCCTCAGTCTTCTCTTCTGTATACTAAACAATCCCAGTTCTCTCAGCCTCTCCTCGTAAGTCATGTGCTCCAGATCCCTAATCATTTTTGTTGCCCTCCTCTGGACTCTTTCCAATTTTTCCACATCCTTCTTGTAGTGTGGGCCCCAAAACTGGACACAGTACTCCAGATGAAGCTTCACCAATGTCAAATAGAGGGGAACGATCACGTCCCTCAATCTGCTGGCAATGCCCCTACTTATACAGCCCAAAATGCCGTTAGCCTTCTTGGCAACAAGGGCACACTGTTGACTCATATCCAGCTTCTCATCCACTGTAACCCCTAGGTCCTTTTCTGCAGAACTGCTGCCTAGCCATTCGGTCCCTAGTCTGTAGCAGTGCATGGGATTCTTCTGTCCTAAATGCAGGACTCTCCACCTGTCCTTGTTGAACCTCATCAAATTTCTTTTGGCCCAATCCTCTAATTTGTCTAGGTCCCTCTGTATTCTATCTCTACCCTCCAGCGTATCTACCACTCCTCCCAACTTAGTGTCATCTGCAAACTTGCTGAGGGTGCAGTCCATGCCATCCTTCAGATCATTAATAAATATGTTGAATAAAACTGGCCCCAGGACCGAAGCTGGGGCACTCCACTTGATAGCGGCTGCCAACTAGACATGGAGCCATTGATCACTACCCGTTGAGCCCTAATGCATTAACATTTTCCATGGCCACATCACTTTGGTGACTCATAGTCACCCTGTTATGGACCAGTACACACCTGTCTTTCTCATCCTCTGTCATTTCCAACTAGTAGTTTATAGCAAAAACTTTTGTTAGTCCTTAAGTGCATGACTTTGCACTATTAAATTTCACTCCATTACTATTACTCCAGTTTTCAACATCAAGCAAATTTTCTTGTATGATATTCTGGTTCTCTCCTCCATATTGCTAATACCGTTCAACTTTGTGTTATCTGTACATTTTATTAGCACATTCACTTTTTGTGCCAAGGTCATTAATGAGAATGTTAAAGAAGATCGATCCCAAGACCGATCTCTGCGGGAACTCCACTAGTAACCTCCCTCCAGCCTGACAATTCACCCTTCAGGGTGACCCCTTGTGGTGTCCCCTTAACCAGTTCCTTGCCCACCTTCCTGTTCTTGTATTAATCCCCATCTTCAAATCAACTAATAATTTCTCATGTGGAACTATGTCAAATGCTTCACTGAAATGCAGGCAGGTTGTCTTCTTAAAGGAAGAGATCAGGTTGGTCTGTCATGATCTATCTTTTATAAAACCAGGTTGGAATCTACCTCCTCTCTCTTTTGTAACTTTTTTTTTTTTAAAAAAAGAACCACATACTGCCTTTGCTCCACTTGATCTATGGCAATGGTTCCCAACTATTTTGGGCATCAATACCAGCTTACCACAATAAAACCAGAGGCTGTACTAGTCAGTACCTAATGCCCTCTCTTCAGTTGCACATGCTGTTAACACATGATGGAGCTTTGCAATCACAACAGTGCAGTGTGGAGGAGCCTAAACACTTTTGTAACTGAGTGAGAGCTCCTATCAACCAGCTTTTAATCACACAAGTAAGGCCTGAGCTCAGGAGCAAGGAGCTTAGGACACTAGTCATTAGCATCTGTAATATTAGCTCTGGTACATATAGATAAAAGGTTAGGTGTTGATGGTTTTTAAAGTACTAGCAATCCATTCTTCCCTTGTTTGCTCTAAAAAAAAAAAAAACAACAACCAGCACTGCAGTGTCCTCTGCTGGATCACTGCTCATTTCTGAGTTTTCTCAGGATATTAGATAAATATTTTCTTAATAAAGTCAAAGCCAGGACCCAATCTGCCCACATGCACACAATGGATTAAACCAAAGGAATCAAAACTAGTAATACATTACTTCAGTGTGAACTTCATAGACAAGTTCTCTGGTTTCCAAAATGCCGCTGTAATTCTTTCAGTGGATTCAAACTTACTTATTTTTTATGTGATAAAACCAAACCTAGAACCTGTTTGGTCTGGGTGTTGGTCTCAGTGTGATACTGTAATTTCTTACTTAGCCAAGCTGCAAAAACTTGGGGGTTAGCTGTGCTCACATTATATATAATGTAACTTAGGTTTGGGTTCAGAATTATTGGTCTGACTTTGAAGGGACACTGAAAAACTTGAGAAATTAAAGACTGGAGATTAGAAAACTGTAGAGATTCAGGTTTTAAAAATTACAGCAGAAGTGAGTTGCTCCAAGGATAACAAGTCCTGTCCTTAGATCTTTTCTCATTGACACTTGATCCGCTGAGTGTCTGGCAAGAGCTTTTGGCACTGCCTGCCAAAGAGTTCTCACGGCAGATTTTTGGGCAGTATGTGGATTGTGGTTGGAGGTAAGCACAGAAACATAATATCAGATTTTACTTTGGAGACTTCAGGTCTCTGCTACAACATTTTTGTCAGTGAATCTGATAGAAATCATCTAACACTGCAAGACCAGTAATATGTATCCAGCCACTTCAGCACTATGTCCTTCAGTCCTACAGCCCGTGTGTAGTCAAAGGAAGTCAGGCCATGGGAATAATACAAAGGGAGGTAAAAAATAATGGTGAAAGGGACAAACTAGTGTTGCAAGTGAAGAGTTTGAAATACTTAGACTTCTGGGAACTAGAAATTCGAATTTCAACATGGGTATGTATCATTGATATAACATTTCACATGCACCAAGTACCTCAACTCTTCATCTTTCTAAGGCAGGTAAATTGAATTCCACGGAGTTTACTCTGTGTGATTCATTCAGATGAGACTGTGAGGCTGAGGGCCCTGCCTATTCTGCGTGGATGGTGAACCTTCTAGTACCACAGTCTTCTCAGAGTACACAGTAATCCCCCACAGAGCTACTACAACACATGCTTTTATTCTGACTAAACCACTGCAGCTAACACTTCCTGCAGAATACAGTTCCGGATCCAGATGGCTGAAGCTGGCAATAACCAGGAATGCAGGCATTAGTGAGTGTTGTTGTGGGTATGCCTTGAGGCCTCAGTCAACATCTTTGCCCCTTTGTGCTAGGAAGACAGGAAGACACAGTCTCTGACCTTAGGAATTTACAACAAAACAGGTGAGACAGACAAAGGGTGGGAGGGGAAACAGAGGCACAGGAGGTCAGTGAGAAAACTGGAGCTGAAACCTGGGTCTCTTGCCTCCCAGCCCAGTGCCCTATCCAGTCAATACTCCTGCCCACATCCTACTTTTTTACTGAGTGTGTGTGTAAGATACCATAAAATGCCAAAAATATTGGGACAGAGGAAAGTGATGAGAACACAATAAAAAAAGAATCAGAGAGGTAGCC
>ML677383.1:2747772-2928413 GCA_007922305.1 Dermatemys mawii
GACTCTTTGTCACTTCTACAATAAAAAAACACACACAGTACAGTGCAACTGACTTGCTGTATATCCGAGGAAGGGAAAGATTTCAATATCAAATGTTCGAGGGGAAGTAAAAAAATGTGTATTTCATTTCTCAGGTGATTAATTTTATTGCCTGTTCTCTTGTCTTGCATATTTGTTTATTATTTATTTGCAAATTATTTGTCCTATCTACTTGACCTAGAAGGAGCCAGTGATCTCTGTATATGATACATCTCACCTACTCTGGTTTTACCCCAGCATTACTCCATTGAATACAATAGAGTTAATTCCTGATGTATCCTAATGCAAGTGAAATCCTAATAGGCCTTTCTTGTATAATATTTCCAGTGATTAATTATTTCAAAAGCTCTGCTACCAAGTCTATTTTGGGAGAAGGGGAGAGAAAGGGTTGTGCTGTATTTTCAGTTTGTGTTATGCTCACTAACATAACGATTAGTGGAAATGGGAAATCATGAATAAATAAAAATTGAGAGACGGTCTCTCATTTTTGCTTCTTTAATATCCCTTTCTGATCTAGAGGATACATTTGATCTAGAGCCAAATGAGAGTATGCATTCTGATCACCACTGAAATGTTTGGAAGGAGCTTCCAGCCCTCATCTCTTATGCCTGGGGCATTATATTGCCTTCTCTGCAGCACTTGGCTGTGTCTCAATAATTTAGTTAAAATAATTGCATCTTCTTTCTTTGTACTGTGATTTTTAATGACAAAAGTAAATGGGAACTCAACTGGAAAAACTCCCAGGATGGAATTTGCTGAATACAGAGAAAGCTCCACTGTATTGAAGAAAAATAATACATATTGATTAATATGCTGTACAACTAATAATCAGTGACCAACTCCTATTTGATTCAGCAGTCCATCCTTATTCAGCACAGAATTTAAGCATATGCTTATGCTAAATCAGTGGGACTTAAGCATGTGCATTCCTGAACTGGAACGGATTTAAGCACATACTTAAATGCTTTGCTGAATTGGTGCCTAAGAGAATTTAATTGTCAGAAATAAGATGTTGACTTACTGGCCATGTGCTGTAGGTCCCAATCCTGTGAGGTACTGAGCATGCTCATCTCCCAACACAGCTAATGGGAGTTATGAACACCAAACCCTTTGCAGGACTGGGCTTCTGAATTTTCACGCTGGGCACCAGCCAGGTGGATGCAAATTATCACAAACATTGTGGAAGAACATAGGAATCTGCCATCAGAATAAAATATTTAAGACTCGTGTACTGTAAACGTCATCCTTCACAACAGTGTGTGATAGAGGAGGGTCAGGGAGCTGAGGTAGAGTGCTTGAGGGGAGATATGTAAGCTCAGAGCTAATTGAGGCGTGGCTCCCTGTGGACTAGGGAAGGTTGCAGGTTGATTGGAATACCTGCAATCAATTAAGGCTCTGCTAAGAACCTAATAAAACCCCCTGCTTCAGGCAGACAAGGGAGGAGGATAGGAGTTGGAGCAGTTTGGAGGAGTTGGAGCAGTTTGGAGGAGTTGGAGCAGTGAGCAGTTTGGAGGAGTTGGAGCAGTGAACAGTTTGGAGGAGTTGGAGCAGTGAAAGTTTGGAGGAGAGTTTGGAACCAAGACCACCCAGACCCTAGCTAAAGAGACACCTGACCTGTGTAGAGAGAGGGCAGGAAGCCCCACAAACTGAAGGGTAGGAGAGGGAAGTAGCCCAGGGGAAGGAATAGCTAATTCAGGTGGTTTACCGCTATCCTCAGGGCCCCTGGGCTGGGTCCCGGAGTAGAGGGCGGGCCCGGGTTCTTCCCTCTCCACTCCCCCTCCTCTAGGATACTAGTGGGGCAGTTAATACCCTATTCAGGGGCAAGAAATAGCTCCCTGAACCCCCCACAAGAAGAGAAAGCGTGGGACCCATCATAATAGTGCCAGCAATTTGCCACAAGTGGAATAAAACACTCCGTTTTTAATTCAGCAGAGACTGTCTAGATACCAGTGACTTGTATACAGTAAATGTTAATCTTTACATTCTAGAGACTGCCCAAAACGTATTCCTTAAAGTGAGTTGTTTGGTAGATAAGTCTCTATCTCTAGGTTGTTTTGAAGCTGTCACTCTTTTCAGCTTCAAAGCTCTGTTTGTCTTGTTAACCTTACGGGAAAAAAAATCAATAACACTGGTCTACAATTTTTTAGAAGTCGTCTGCTTCAGAGATAAAATGTGATATTTATTATGTATTTTGATGTGCTGAATTCAAATATGACAATTAAAACAACTGATTGGCTACTGTTTCTAAGATATTTAAGTTTTTACATTTTATGTCTATGTATATTGTGTAGATAGTAGAGTTTTAATCATGAATTGTAAACCTAGGTCTTTTCATGTGTTTATGGTTGCTTTACATGATAATATTTCACCTGTCCTGTTTATGTAACACTTTAAAAATCAGCAAAAGGGTTATATAAATAAAATGTATTATGAAACTAAAGGCAAAAAACTATTATGTACATAGTTTAGTCCTATTCAGTGTTTACTTGGCGCTTCTTGGCTTGTCTCTTGTATTCATTAAATGGAGCATCTCTTGTCACTGTCCAGCAATAATCTGCAAGCATTGATGGGCTCCATTTGCCCTGATAGCGTTTCTCCATTGTTGCAATGTCCTGGTGAAATCGCTCGCCGTGCTCGTCGCTCACTGCTCCGCAGTTCGGTGGAAAAAAATCTAGATGAGAGTGCAAAAAATGTATCTTCAGTGACATGTTACAACCAAGGCTTTTGTATGCCTTGTGAAGGTTTTCCACCAACAACCTGTAGTTGTCCGCCTTGTTGTTTCCGAGAAAATGTATTGCCACTGACTGGAAGGCTTTCCATGCCGTCTTTTCCTTGCCACGCAGTGCATGGTCAAATGCATCATCTCGAAGAAGTTCACGAATCTGAGGACCAACAAAGACACCTTCCTTTATCTTAGCTTCACTTAACCTTGGAAATTTTCCACGGAGGTACTTGAAAGCTGCTTGTGTTTTGTCAATGGCCTTGACAAAGTTCTTCATCAGACCCAGCTTGATGTCTAAGGGTGGTAACAAAATCTTCCTTGATTCAACAAGTGGTTGATGCTGAACACTTTTCCTCCCAGGCTCCAATGACTGTCAGAGTGGCCAATCTTTCTTGATGTAGTGGGAATCTCTTGCACGACTATCCCATTTGCAGAGAAAACAGCAGTACTTTGTGTATCCAGTCTGCAGACCAAGCAAGAGAGCAACAACCTTCAAGTCGCCACAAAGCTGCCACTGATGTTGGTCATAGTTTATGCACCTCAAAAGTTGTTTCATGTTGTCATAGGTTTCCTTCATATGGACTGCATGACCAACTGGAATTGATGGCAAAACATTGCCATTATGCAGCAAAACAGCTTTAAGACTTGTCTTCGATGAATCAATGAAGAGTCTTCACTCATCTGGATCATGAACCATGTTGAGGGCTGCCATCACACCATCGATGTTGTTGCAGGCTACAAGATCACCTTCCATGAAGAAGAATGGGACAAGATCCTTTTGACGGTCACGGAACATGGAAACCCTAACGTCATCTGCCAGGAGATTCCACTGCTGTAGTCTGGAGCCCGACAGCTCTGCCTTACTCTTGGGTAGTTCCAAATCCCTGACAAGGTCATTCAGTTCAGCTTGTGTTATGAGGTGTGGTTCAGAGGAGAAGGATGGGAGAAAATGTGGGTCCTGTGACATTGATGGTTCAGGACCAGAAGTTTCATCCTCTTCCTCATCTGAGTCAAGTGAGAATGATTCTGGTGCATCAGGAACCGGCAGTCCTTCCCCGTGGGGTATTGGGCGTATAGCTGATGGAATGTTTGGATAATGCACAGTCCACTTTTTCTTCTTTGACACACCTTTCCCAACTGGAGGCACCATGCAGAAGTAATGATTGCTGGTATGATCTGTTGGCTCTCTCCAAATCATTGGCACTGCAAAAGGCATAGATTTCCTTTTCCTGTTCAACCACTGGTGAAGATTTGTTGCACAAGTGTTGCAGCATATGTGTGGGGCCCACCTCTTGTCCTGATCTCCAATTTTGCAGCCAAAATAAAGGTGACAGGCTTTCTTAACCATAGTGCTTATACTGCGCTTTTGTGATGCAAAAGTCACTTCACCACAAACATAGCAGAAGTTATCTGCACTGTTCACACAAGTACGAGGCATCTCTGCTCACTTTGGCTAAACAAAAATGTGTCTCTTTGCAAAATCAGACATTGACAAATAAGAGAGCATGACACTGTATGATTTCTAGAGCTGATGTAGGGCAATTTGTTCAGCAGAGTGATGTAAGCTTTGTTATGATTGCATCATCCATGACTTCTAGGAATAACATGATGCAATTCGTATCATGTATGATGCAATACCAGCTTCAGATTGCATCATTCATTATTTTGCCTAAAAAGCAAGTACTGTCCAAACCCAGTCATAGATTTATTCATAGATCCAGTCAAAGATGTATTTTAGTCATTTCTGGTTTAAATTGAGATCTCTTCCCTTTATAACTCACTTATCCTCCGCCATTCCCATGTCAAGGGTCGTATATACTGACCCAATAGCATATCTTGAAAACTAGAGCCAATCAACAATTTTAAGCATCATTTTCGTTCTCAGTGACCCAGAATTAGTAAAGTTTGACTACACTTATTTCAGAAACATTTTGGCTGTAGAGCAGTGTAATCTATTCAACTGACACTGCCTGGGTCCTGGCCACTGGTCTGGAAGGCTCTGCATTTTAATTTAATTTTAACTAAAGCTTCTTAAACATTTTAAAAACCTTATTTACTTTACATACAACAATAGTTTAGTTATATATTATAGATTTATAGAAAGAGACCTTCTAAAAACATTAAAATGTATGACTGGCACGCGGAACAATAAATTAGAGTGAATAAATGAAGACTTGGCACACCACTTCTGGAAGGTTGCCGAGCCCTGTTCTAGAGACTGTACGTACAGTCTCTAGAATTTATGATTAACATTTACTCTGTACAAGTCACTAGTATCTAGACAGTTTGTGCTGAATTAAAAATGGAAAGCGTTATTCCAAAGTTGGAATATATATATATATATATATATATATATATATATATATACACACGATGTCACTAGCAACACCAACAACACCAATCAAGTATCTGTTAGTTGCTTACAGTAAGTCTTTGAACAGATGCTTGTGTACTTATGGCACTATATAAATAACAAATAAATAATAATAATCAATGCCATGGTTTTGTCTGTAATATTCGTGAAAGAGTGAAGATTAACAACTTTTCCAGGGATGGCGGGGGGGCTTTTGTAATACTGGAAAATACAGATGAGTATAGATGTTTAGTCTGTGTATTAGGAGGGCTGGTAGCTAGGAAATGAAATAGATTGGAAACACAGCATCCCCTCAGATGAGTATATACAGTATAAATACAGATGAGTATAAGTGTTTAGTCTGTTTATTACAGTATAAATACAGTATATTCAGTATAAATACAGATGGGTATAGGTGTTTAGTCTGTTTATTATAGTATAAATACAGTATATTCAGTATAAATACAGTGTATACCAGCGGTGGGCAAACTATGACCCGCGGGCCGGATACGGCCCGCGGGATCGTCCCATCTGGCCCCCCGGCCAGTCAGGCTGCCCCCGCCCCTCCCCCCAGAGCCGCGCCGCGTAGCGGTGCGGCCAGGGCTGTGCGCTCTCCGCTCCCCTAAGCCGCGCCATGTGGGCAGCACTCCGGTGGCCGGGGCTGTATCCTCAGCCCCTCCCCGGATCCGCACCACATGGGGGGCACACTGAGCCCCTCTCCCGGAGCAGTGCTGCGGGGGCTGCTCTCCGGCTGTGCGCTCAGCCCCTCCCCGGAGCTGCGCCACATGGGGTGGATAGCAGTCAGGGGAAAGAGAGCAGGGGAATTGCGTGGGGTCCTGGGGGTAGTTAGGGGTCTCTGGAAGGGACAGTCAGGGGATGTGAGGGGATTGGATGGGGATTCTGAGGGGGCAGTCAGAGGGCAGGAAGTGGGAGGGGGCCAGCTTGGGGCCAGAAATGGGAGGGGGCCTTCCCTTACCGGGCCCTCCATATAATTTTGTAGACCCAACGTGGCCCTCGGGCCAAAAAGTTTGCCCACCCCTGGTATATACAGTATAAATACAGATGAGTATAGGTGTTTAGTCTGTGTATTATGTGGGCCTGTAGCTAGGAAATAAAATAGACTGGAAACGCAGCATCCCCTCTGCTGTTAAAGTAGAGAACATAAGAACAGTCGTTCTGGGTAAGACCATTGGTCCACCTAGCCCAGCATCGTGTCTCTGACAGTGGCCAATGCCAAGTGTTTCTGAGGGAATGAACAGAACACGACAATTATCGATTGATCCATCCCCTCTCGTCCTCACACAGCTTTTGGCAGTCAGAGGCTAGTGTCATCCTTCATATCATGTAGTTATTTACATGAGTGCAAAATAGGTGGGAAATACTGATCTGTCTGTGGTTTACGCCAGCTTTGGACAGGTGTTAATGTTAACCTGACATGCAGGGCAACAGGGAATGGGGCTTGTAGAGTTTGATTCTTTTTTAAGTTCAGTAATTTTTTTTCTTCATTACACAAGTGCAACAAGACCTCTTGAAAAATCAGTCAAACCCTACATTTAATCTACTGAAATTCCACTAAGAACGAATTCTCATTTTTAGTTAATGCATGACTAATAGAGTGCATGCCAGCTCATAAGCAATATTAAGAATCATGCAGGAGGCACTAGATGAATATCGGTACACTTTTCTCCCCATCTCTTCTGTTTAAATACCTACACATTAAATTTATCTAACCTGATTTATTTTTTTTCTTTAAAAATTGTGTGTGACATTTATTGCCTTTAGGGTGGTTACTAAATTGATAGGCCCTGGAGACGGAAGCTTTCTATTTATTACTCTCCAGAACAGATGCAACAGCAACTTCCCGCTAATGTGACTCAACCCTGGTGGAGGGACCACTCGCCTGGTTTCAACAGATAGCTCTGTGTCAATCCAAATTCATTGCCATCTTTGCCATGACTGCCAGTTATAGTGATTCTTTTTGTTGCGTGGACTCGTTAACTGGAAAGTGGATTTAGGGTGTTGTATTACTCCCATCACTATTAGGACATCCTACAGAGCAGAAAATAAATCAGGGTGATTCATCCTAGGTCTGTTTTCCCTCCCCACTTGTGAGGAGTAGTTTTGGATTATATTTTTAATTGCTACAATTATCTTATCTGTTGCTGTGTGGGGAAAATAAGGCAGGAGAGGGGAGATATACACTGGGACCAGAAGGCAGTAAGATTTGTGGTCAATCTGATCACAGCTCCTGTGCCTGTAAGTTTCAGAGCCATGGTCCAGCCAATGAGCTGACTCTGGTACAGGTGGACAGTTCCATTGTTCTTGTGGAGTGTAGCTGGCCAGAGACATTGAGATCCCTGGGGTGCAGGTGGTCTTGTAGGAATCCTTGGCACATTCCCGTGAGGCTCTTAAGGATAAATGCCGTGAATTTAAACTTGGCTTGATGTTCAATAGGAAGCCAATGAAGTGAGCACAGCATGATGTGTTTTCAGTGACCTGGACTGCTGAGAAAACAGGCTGCTGTGCTCTGCATCAAATGAAGATTTTTTAAGAGTTTGTGCTTTTCCCATGAACTTACAGAGCATTGCAGTAGGCTAGGCGAGAGGTCACAAAAGATGTCTATGGCTGGAGTTTGGGTGATGCATAAAACACAAGAAAGGTTGGGGTGTATGGGGATTCCCCAGGTGAGGGCTACGGAGGAGCAGTCTTCTATGTCCACTTGCTGCATAGAAACCCAACCATAGAACACCCCCTCATCTGAAGCCAGTAACTGGTAACAACATTGAGTCACTATGACCAGAGTGAATTTGACCCTGCAATGTACATTTCTGTCTCTTCTATTAGTAATATTGCTTATTTTAAAAGCTCAGCCAAAGTTAAAATCAAATGTACTATTCTTTTTTTGGCTGGGAAGAGGGTTGGGAGTCCTTTGATTACCTGTTCAGGCCCAAAGTATCCTTCCTCAATGGCTATTTTTTATCCCACTGTTGTGTCATTTAGGTTGAGGAGGGATGGATGGGGTTTCCTTGGAAGCCAACTTTAGCTAGAAGGGTGAAAATGTGCTAGTATTGAATTAAAGGCTTTTCAGCTGAAGGTCTGGTTCTAAGCAACTGTGAGAGAAGTACACCCTACGTGTAGAAATATCAAGGAGACTTCTATATTGTGCCTTGATACTCAGTTATGCACCATCTATCAAAGGTGTTAAAGAGACAAAGAGAGTGAGAGGGGGAAAAAAATCCTCCAATTGAATAAAACAAAAAGTCACTGATCAAACCTGAATAACTCCTGTCACTTATGACACCCACATCAGAGGAAGAAATTAACACCACCTGACAGAAATCCCACATGTACAAAAAGTGAGTAATGTGGGAGAACAGGCACAAAAAAAAAAAGGATGAATATGAAAGTAATCAGAGCTCTCAGTCATCTCCTGCTTCTAACTATGCATAGAATGAAAAATAAAATGCTATAGAGAGATTTTTATAGGCTGAGAAGCAGCGGGGATACTCTGGGGAGATGAGTCAGAGCCTGGGAAACTGTGAACAGCGCATGAAGAAGAGCTCAGCTTTATCAAACATGGATGGATAAATATCAGCGAATGGGGAAATGATGGATGAATAGATGAGTAATGGGGATGAACAGTGATTTAAAAGAAAAAGACTGGGGAATAATGATGTATATGTGTAGGGGGAGGAATTATGGTTGCACAGGCAATCTTAATTCCGGTGTTTCCTAACTTTGGAGTGCCTGGCTTTGCAACCTAAATGTTCCTTGTGTTTTTTGTTTGTTTGTTTGCTTGTTTTAAGGTCAAAGATTAAAGCCATTATGTGTAACTGTAACAGTCTCCCTCCTATGCGTCATCAAAGGGTTTATTCCCTGAGCCTTCAGCATTGTAGCATAGACTACTAGTACTGAGCTACAGGACTGACTACAACAGGTGGCACCAGGAGAAGGCTTTAACCCCGAAAGAATGGGTCACTAGTGCCATTTGGATCCAGAGAGTGGCCTGGGGGACCCTGACCTGGCTTTCTTACCTATTTTGGGAAGTAAGAGCATCTGCTCCATGGGACGCCCTGAGGGGGGAAATGCATTGTTGACCCATGTGCTGGGGGTTTACTAGCAGAGGTTGGCTCCTCTGTCTCTCCTTTACCCTGGTAGTCTGGGTAGCTCCTGCCCCATGTGTTGCCCCTTGGTTATGTGTATTTGTGGTGTGTGTTGGGGAACCTGTGACCATACTCTGGGCACAGGTGGGTTAAGGGGACAGCCTTGCTTGGAGCTCTTTCTTACCCCAGTGGGAGCTGGAGTAGCTCCTGGAACTGCTCTTACCTATGCCAGCTAGCAGCAGTACCAAGGAATGGCCAGCTGAAAACTGCTGGAACACAGCAACACAACAACCTTGTCTTGTTATACCTTCAGCACAGCCCCTAAACAGGCGAGAAGAGCCTTTTCACACTGTCTGAGAACTCCCCATTTGGACAGAATTCTCAGCTGGCCAGATATAGCCTGTATGTGAGCAACACAAAGGGGCTGGATTCGGGGAGAGATTTGGGCACAGCGCTTTCAAACTAAGAACAGCTTCTGCAGAACGTATAAACAATGCGAAGCATTTAGAATGGGGACTACCTGGTATTAAAAATTAAAACAAACAAACAGAAAAGCAATATAGTCTGCCCCTGCCCTACTATTAAAAATACTTTATGACCTGAATATCATACGCTGGTTAATTTTGGCTACACTCCGTCTACTAATTTACTCTGCACATACTGGCGTCTGTCTTGTTACTCACTGCATTAGTTGTCGCCATGGGCCCACTTTGTCTTTGTTTTTTTCAACAGCTTTTGAGTGGGTTCTTCAACCCAAGTAATATGCAAAGTTCCCTGCAATACTTGACTCTTAAACCCCCATATAGGGTGACCAGATGGCCTGATTTTATAGGGATGATCCTGATTTTTCACATTTGCGATCTGGTTGGGGCCGGATCCAGGCACCAGCCGAGGAAGCATGTGTCTGGGGTGGCACATACTAAGAGGCAGCATTCTGGCTAATCTCGGGGAGGCACAATTTGGCCACGTTTTTGTTTTGCTTTGGCAGTTTGGGCGGCTTTTTTTGATGGGGTGGTGGCAAAAAAGACAGAGCCGGTCCTGAGTCTGGTCACCCGACTCCCATGTGCTGATAGGGAGAACTTTAATATCTAGCAGCCTGGAAGGAACTGCCACTATTTGGCATTATCTGAGAGAAAGCCCGTTACATTACCATGTAGATAAAGAGAACTTGCAGCTTATTTCAACATAGCCAACAGAAAATGTAGAGCCCGATCCTGTAAATACTTTCACGTGTGATATTCAGACTGTAAATTTTTTGGGAAAAGGACTCTCTTTTCACTGTATGTGTGGACAGTGTCAAGCACAATGGGACACCAGTGCCTGACTGGGCCTCTAGGCCCTGTCATAATATAAATAATTAATAACTAATAGATTCATAGATTCCAAGCCATAAGGAACCATAATGACCATCTTATCTGACCTCCTGACATAGGCCATAGAGCTTCCCGAAAATAATCCCTAGTGCAGACCTTTTAGAAAATACATCCAATCTTGATGTAAAAAACGTCAGTGATTGATGGAGAATCCACCACAATCCTTGGTGAACTGTTCCCCTGGTTAATTACCATGACTGTTAGAACTATGTGCCTTATTTCCGGTCTAAATTTGTCTTATTTGTCTAACTTCAATTTCCAGCCACTGAATTGTGTTATACATTTGTCTTCTACACTGACAAGTCATTAATAAATATTTGTTCCCTAGGTAGATAATTATAGACTGTAATCAAGTCACCCCTTAACCTTTGCTTTGTTAAGCTACATGGATTGAGCTCTTTGAGTCTACAAGGCATATTTTCTAATCCTTCAATCATTCTTGTGGCTCTTCTCTGAACCATCTCCAATTTATCCACATCCTTCTTGAATTGTGGGCCCCAGAATTGGACACTATTCCAACAGTGGTTGCACCAGTGTCAAATACAGAGGTAAAATAAGTTCTCTACTCTTACTTGGGAGACCCCTGTTTATGCATCCCAGGGTCGGATTAGCTCTTTTGGCCACAGCGTCACATTGGGAGCTTATGTTCAGCTGATTATCCACCATGCCCCTCTGAACTTTTTCAGAGTCACTGATTCCCAGGATAGAGTCCCCCATCCGGTAAGTATGGCCTAGCTGTTCTTTGTTCCTAGAAGCATAATTTAATAAATAAATACTATTATTAAAGTACAGAGCCGTTTATGTGCGAAATCTCCGTAACGCTTGGTAGTGCCATGCCCCTCAGTGCTACATATTTAACACGCAAGACTCATTAACATGCGGTACAGGAACTTGCTATGCAGCACTACAGATTTGCTCACTAACTCACTGACATAGAATTTGACAGGCAGTGCGGAGCAGAAATGTGCGGAGCAGAAATGTGTTGTAAGCCTACTGGCGTTTCCTCTTCCTTTTGATCGCCGATGTTGGTAATGACATATCATGCACGCTTAGTAATTGTCATGCTAGAGAGATGTAATGTATAGTCTGTGCTAATACATTTCAAAATTGTTTGATTCTCATTGATTCGATTCTAATGGGAAACTTTTCTTTCGCGAAAGGAATACTGCTTTCTCATTCTTTCACTGAAAGGAATGCCGGTAAGTGGACCAATTCTTCAAGCTCAAGTGACAAAATTTGGAACTTTAACAGGGATGATTCGTTCCAAGCCAGCAAGGGGTTTATAAGTCGTTTTTAAACGTGTCATGGCATAGTGAAAGTATCGATTTCTGGAGAAAGCCGATCAGCCAATGAATGGGCCATGAATGTGTTTCCTGCCAAGTTAAAATCCTGCAGTATTTGGGACACCATGAATACATATGTAATCCTAGATAATTATACATGTACTGTAAAAATAGATATCTTACAATATTTCAGCATGGCCCTCAACCTGCGGTCCGTTAACACGCGGTCGTGACGGCTTGACTCCCGACATCTGTGTGTAAACGGGTCTGTACTGTAATATAATTTTGAGTGACATTACTCAGTTCAGCATGACTATTCATATAAGTAATGTTACTTCTTTGCATAAGTGTTCGTAGAATCGGGCTCCTGGTATATTTGGTCTGGATGGCTTCTGGCCTTATGAGTGGACAAGGGAGTCTTTCATCTCTAGCTCACGCATTCAAACCCAACCTATGCCTGGGGTGACCAAAATGTGTTAATATGTGGCGGTAGGGAGGTAGCCTATGAAGAAGCAATCGACTTCTATCAGGTGCATCCCTGGGTGGTAGACAGGGGATCATCCTGCCAATGCAGGACAGATGCAAATATCCAATTAGCAGTCACAAGCCATGTGGCAGCATCTCTCAGCACAGTGGGAGGGTGGGTGAATGGTGACATGGCTCCCTCTATAAATACCCTACGACAAAGGCATCCAGATGAGACAAAACTGTCTTAAAATATGATTTGCCAGGGCAGGTGTGGTTCATTAGCCTCCACAGGCAGCCTAGGAGAAGGGAAACTCCAATTTTAAACCAAGAGTGTCAGGCTTGGACAGCTGATCTGTAAAGCTCAGCCAATAAAAATACTCATGTGAACTCAGGAGTTCATGGACTATCAGTGGCCCTTAGAGAGACCAGTCTGAACCACAGCCAGATGTACAATAATGAATTTTGGAAGAAGGCTATAAAAGTCACTGACCCTGTATAGGGAAGTAGCAAGGAAGACGAAGAGAGAGGTGGCCTATGTGAAATGTTCTAGGTAGTTTCAGCGGGTACAGGGCCCATTTCCCAAATCACTGCCACAACTGACACCACTTGGCCTGATTGTGTCAGTCCCAGAGCAAAGGTCCAGGGCTATATGCACCACAGAAACGGACCTATCCCTTTCTAGTAGAGATGGTCCCTCCAGATCAGTGCTGAGGCAGGTTAGTCTGGCAAAGATAAGAAGCTTGCTCAGCTGCTGCTCATGCTGTAAATCTTTAGAGGATCCTGCTCTCTGAGGCTGTCGATCTGGTACAGTTCATCTGTGCTAAATTCCTTATGCAATCAAAAAAAAAGGAAAAAGAAAGAAAACCAAACTCTCAACAGGATAATTTCAATGATCATTTTAGAATGCCAAACCCATATGGTCTTGATTATTTATATAAATGTGTGTATGTCATTTTTTAAATCTAAAAATAACAGTACTCAGGACAGGAAGATATATTTGTGCAGATTATTTTAAAATGTAAAAGCTGCTAATCTTTAAGATAAACTTCAGCTGTGTAGCACACCTCACAGGGAACCCCTGCGGAATTTGGCTGTGTGCCCATCTCTGAGTCCTAGGGACTGGTAGCTCCCTCTTGTGGGGAGTAAACATGGAATTTGTATAATAGGGGTGGATGAAGTACAGCTTGCATACCAAATGTAGCCCATGGAATCTACTATGTGGTTTACCTCTTCTTCAGCATGGAGGTGAGCCCTACACATAGGTGCTAGAACTAGAGGTACTGGGGGATGATGCTGTATCCCCTGGCTTGAAATGGTTTCCATTATATATAGGGTTTACAGTTTGTCTTAATGGCTCTCAGCACTGTCACTACACAAATTGTTCCAGCATCCTTGGCCCCACATTTCATTCTGCTATGTTCTACCTTGATCCTAGAGGAAAGATGCTTAGATCAAGATGGTACCATGCATGCTAAGATCTATATTGCCCAGGGATGAACCTCTGTGTTAAAGATGAGGCCTGTTGCAATTTGCTCCAATTTTCCATGTGTCTCTAAGAGCCCTTGCAAATTTTCTTTGTGCCCCCTAATCTCAGAGGAGTTGGACACCTGCAACCTACACACAGCTACTAGAACTAGCTCTTGAATTATGTAACCATGACTGCAATACACCAACCAAACTTAGTCTCGGGCGCCCATGCTGCTACAACTTCACAGGGGAAGTAGAAGGTGAATAATCCCATGTGCCATCTTGCTATAATATCCTAGCCCATAAAATATCTCAGTTCACCAAGCTAAGAGACAGTCATTTTGAAAATTAAATGCTGGCTTTGAGGATGCCTATAGCACTGCAGATCTGTGGACAATGAGGAGAGTCTAAATGAATAAGTAAAACAAAGAAATGGGCCACAAGAACTTTTAATTAAAGAAAAAAAGGCTGGAAGTTGTTATTCAGCATAACGTGTTAGTGGTATTTTTTCTGCTTGTGTGGCAGAGGTACTGTCCCCAGAGATAGCCTTTTCACCTGAGAGGAAGGATGGTCTTGTAGTAAAGGTGTTGGACTGGTGTTCAGGCATTCAGGGTTCAACTTTGGGCTCTACCACAAAGTCATTGTGAGCTAGGACAAGTCAGTCAATCTCTGTGGGTTTTGCTTCCCAATCTGTAAAACAGGGATCAATAAATAAAGTAAGCTTTGATGTGATAGAAAACATGTATCCTGCATTTTTTTGCAATAGATGAACAAAAAAATTAAATCTTGAGTTCAATACAAGGTCACTCCTTGTAGCTTTCCCCAGACAATAATGTTGTTCTTTTGGCTGACATTTTCACGTTTACAGAATTTACACAGACTATTTACATCCTCCTACCTAGCCATCAATATCTCATCCCAAAGGGAAAGTCCCTCCTGATGGTGAACTTGTGATCAGCCATTTTTGTTTCCCTGATATTTCCCATTGCAGTTCTTCTTGTTTCCCTAGATGGTTTGTTTATGAATGTTGGCATTGCACATTCTCTTTCTCATGACAGTGGAGAAGGTTTGACATTTAGCATGTCATGCCTTGCTTTAGCTATTTGGGTTTCATACTGATGTGGGTTTCTTTCTGGAGTTGCCAGGAGAACCTGAGTGATCACAGTTCTGCTAAGGGATGTCGGCTAATGCCTGCTTCTGTTGATGATGTATGGATATCAGAACACAGACTCTCATTCTAGCCCATTACTATTTTACAAAGAATGTGTTACACTAGCACAGAATTCTCTTCTGTTCAGGCTTTACCCATCTTAGATACTTATATGACCCCCATTACCATAGTATCTCACTGCCTCACAATCTGTTAATGTTTTTTACCTTCTCAACACCCGTGAAGGAAGTGCTATTATCTCCATTTTGTCCGTGGGGAACTGATGTAGAGAGGGGCTAAGTGATTTGCCTAAGGTCACATAAGCAGTCTGTGGCAAAGCAAGGATTTGACATTGGTCTCCCAAGTCCTAGACTAATGCCTTAACCATTGTATTATCTTGTCCTGCATCTACACCCAATGGTCTCACTTACTTTCTTGAAGACTGGGAGACTTGGCTGTTGCTTCTGTGGTTTTTTTTTTTTTTTTTTTTTTTGTTACATACCACACACTGTCACAGCTGTGGTTAGAGAGCAGCATTCTCACATCATGGTTGTACTGGAGAGTGCAAAGTGCTGATCTGGCACCTGGCAGATGGAGCGGACTGCCAAGCAAATGAGAGCTTGCCTCTTATCAGCTCAGTACTAACCTTCCAGTGGAGTAGAAATGGTTCTATAGTATTACTAACTAGTATCTCTTTGACATGGCCTCCTACTTACCTTTGCCCACTACAGACAACTGCTAATTGTCAAAAACCATCTTTTTCCCTCGCTCTCCAGGACTAATAAGAGTACAGAATTTTCCCCTAGGCTAAGAAAGTTACTTGGGATTTACGCATGTTTTCAGTGGAAGTACACTAAATCCACATGGCTACACTTGGAAGTGTTTTCTATTGTTTTTGGAAGCAAAAATAGTTAAGCTTTTGCTTTATAAAAAAGAATCTAATGGAAGAACATCAGTCTACAGAAACAATTTTGGATTCACTTTGACATTTTTTTGTGGCTTTAAAGTCCTTCAAAGGTAAATTAACTCAAACCCAGAAGAGATGAATAACCTGAAAAATTCAGACTCTACATCCTACCTAAGTTACCAGAAAACTGGGCTGCATTGTCTCAAGCCTGTTCCAAATATGTTTCCCCAATGCCCATTTTTTCAGATAGTTTGAGATATTTTTGTTGTTTGAATATATTTCATAGTAGGAATGATAATCTGTCGTTGGGTTCAGAAGTGACATGAGAGCATATCATTCTAAAGTATGTTTGGATCTTTCCACCTAAAAACCCATGGCGTGATGTGGCCCAAGGATTGTTATGCTGTCTTTAATGGAGGCATGAAGTGTGTAGAGGGGGAGCTTAGAATCTAATTTAAGTTTTGTAAAAGCAAGTTTCAGCTGAGTCAAAATGTTTAATTTTTTAAACATTTCAATGAAAACATTTCTGATTTGAGTTATTTCTCTGCAATATTTACAAGCATTGTATCATTTTGCTAGCACATTGGAGCCGCATTGTGCAATTGACTAGTCTATTTTCATCCTCCATGTGGAGTAAAATATAGAAAGTAAACAGAGCATAAAAGAGGAAAGGTAAGTTATGTTCTTGAAATTGTTTCCATTATTTTACACTGTGGTGCTCTTAGGAGCACAGAAAGGAAAATTATATTTTAAAATCAATGATCGTTAGCCTAACAATCTCTCCCTTGTCTCTAAAAATTGGAGAAGTGCTTATGTACTTTTAGACTGCATCATGTGAAAGATGACTGCAGTGTTCTCCCATAAAAAGTGAATAATACAATGGAGTGTTAATTACTCAATGATGTGTACATGCATTTGAGGAGAATAGGAAATAAGCCGTCGTAACTGATGCAGAGTATAACCTAATGCAAATAATGAAACTTGATGGGATGAGCCCCAGAACTTGAAAGTTACCATAGAAACACTGAAGGAGAAGACAAGATGATACAGTGGGCCAGACTTCCCCCTTCCATAGAAATAACTATGGGATGGGGCTCTGAGAGGAAAGCAGTTTCCACAGGGGATCTTTGAAGAAATTTCCTGGGTTCCTTGACCTGGGGATTTGGGTCCCCCCCAGCAGCCCTCTAGGAGATGCCTAGATCCTACACACAGACTGTTCCTCCTTGCAGGGGCTGCTTCTTGAATCCCTGTCTAAGGGTGGGGTTGCCTCAGTAGGGATTGTCACATTCTTACCCTCTTTATTGGCCCTAGATGAACGAGCTGCCTGGAGGGCTCCATTCATGCATCTATGTAGAACTCTAAAGCCGTGTCTTTGAATAGTATCATACACCCATATGATAATGAGCTAATTTTCATTTAAAGCACACCTAGGCCTGGTTCTGCTCCCCCTGAAATCAACAGGAGCTGGGTCATTGAGTTCAGTGGGAGCAGTGCTGGACCCTCATTTCTTTCATACATGCTGTATCACCAAAGGGCTTCAGAGGATTAAATAATTCACAGACAGGGTTAATAAATAATAATGAAGGGAGAGAGGAACTCCAGGGATAGGTGAGGGAGGCCAGCCGTCATCATTGATGTATAAAGCTCCCTTTGTACCAGACTCTCCGCCCTGGGGCTTGGTGCTGTACACATAATAAAGCCTATGAAGCCATAATTAAACACTGCCCCGTTGAAGTTCAGACAGGGAAAGTGAATGAGAAGAGTATGATGCACACAGTGATGGGAGGGAAAGAGGTTAGGAGGGGCCATTCTGAAAAGCTCCTTGGGGAGAGTGGGGCCTGTAACACACTAATTGTATGTACTCCTTGAGGGTAGGGAGGGGGGCAACTCCAAGAGGGAGTGAATTCCCCATCCTCAGGTCTGCCCCAGCAAAGGAACAGTCATCAGCTGATTAAGGCTTAATCCAGCAGACGCTCAGTGCTTGGAACAGTCCTGTAGACTTCTGAGCAAACAGGGCTGGATTCATTGTTGCTCCACAGCTCCTTTGCTAGGCTGGTGCACAGGGGCCACACACAGGGCAGTCAGAAAGCCTCTCCAGGACAGAGCACTTGTACGGCAGCCACAGAGGGGGCTCCACCAGCTCTGCACCAGGGTCTTCAGAGCTTCCAGTGCAAAGAGTGTTCATTTGGAGCCATGTCAGTGCAGATAGCAGGTGGAACAAGGGGGATGGGGCAGTTGCCAGTAAAAGTCATTTGAACGCAGAGCAACTTAGAGCAGCTCCCCTCCTCCGCATGCCACCTCCACCTCCATCAACTTCTGAACAGGAGAGATGCAAGCCACCTCCAGCCTACCTGTGTGCCAGGACCCACACAAGCACAGGGATGGATCTGAGCCTGCCGGATCAATAGGCCAAGATGCAATAGTGGGATTCCTGACATCAGATGGTAAGGGAGTGCAGATGCAAGAAAGTCTCGTACATAACAAGGGCCAGGTAGCCTGATATTTTCAGATGAAGTTTGCAAACAGATAGTGAATCAATGAGCCAGACAGATAGAAAAAAAAAAAGAGCCTCATTACTGTTCATTTCTGCATCTCTCCAGCATTTCATAAACCGCTGAGTGAAAATCAATGTGTGTGAATGACAACATTTTAAAAACTGTATGGAAAGAGAAAAAAAATGCTATGCAGACGATAATGGCTGAAAAGACCATTTTATGGCCATGGCCTCAAGGCTTTGGAACAAACGAAATGGTTTTAGTTGTGGTGTTCAATGGAGCTGAATGTTTTAATCACCCCAGAAAACGAAGATTTCTTGACATTTGCAAGCTTTGCAATTGCGTGGCTAAGATTCTGCACCTCCCGCGTTGCTTTTTGAGTGTCTGGATTTGAGAAAGAGCTCTGTGTTCATGAAGTATGTAATGTGCACCATGGGAACGGGAGACTCATTCGTCAGCTGTGAGCATTCCATTTCTCTTACTGTGCGCACCCCTGTTCGTAACCTTGCATCCTTATTCAGGGAACACTTGAAATCTTACTTATGCAAGAACTACAGGATGGAACCCAAACTCAAGCCTGCCCAACCCCTGGGGTCACTGGCCTGTGATGCTGCCCATGCCACAATGTCCACAGGCTAGCAGAACCAGCGCCTGTCTGTCTACCTGGGCTGGAAGGCACACTCCTAGCTATGGTGTAGACATACATAGAGAGTGTATTTCCCTTTCTTCAACCTCACCCCAAATGCATGGCTGGCACTAGGCCTTAGAGCAGGGGTTCTCAGATTTTTTATTTTTTTTGCGAAACACTTGAAAATTGCTGAAGGTCTCGGCCGATGACTTAATGATCTTTCCGTATGTTGCTTGGGCCCTTAGGTTACTATTGGATAAAAGCGCTACATAACTCCCCCCCCCAATAATAATTAGCTTTTTGTGTTCTACAAATAAAAGCACACAACTCCTATTTTACCCCAGTAGTCTTATCTTTCTAATGCGATGGATGTGCCCTCTTTCCCTCTTTGGGAAGGAGGGGGAGTCTCTCCCGAGCAGCCAGAGCCCTGGAGCTGGGGAAAGTCACCTCTTTCTTTGGCCACTGCAGCCCTGCATGTCCCATATTCCCCACACCCTCTCTTCTGACCCCACTGACTCCTCCCTCCAACCCCCTAGTCCCCCCAAGGCCACCACCTCATCTTACAAGTGCATTTCTCCGCCTCTGCATGGCTTCACTAATTAGATGGGTGCTCCTTCATTCTTTCAGCTGCGGCCGCCCAGGTGTGCACCTTTGAGGGAACTATCTGCGGACCACCTGAACGGAGTTCAGTCTGTGGATCAAAGCTTGAGAACCTCTGTCTTGGAGGATTCATCAGTACATTGTAGCCTGGGGATACAAGGCCTCATCTCGTTCATCTCATTTATAAACTGCGCCTCAGTTGAACTGAGGTAAATGTTTAGCAGTTTGCCTCTCTGTATGCCATAAACGTCTGAGTTTTGTAGCGAAGCAAACACAGCACGTATTCAACCCAGACCCTGACATAGACATTTTGCAGTAAGTCCAAAATTTCAACAGTTTGATTTTCTGTTTGTCTCTGTTCAATCGGTGCGACCCTCTTTGAAGGGAATGTTAATATTTCGGAACCAAACCCTGGGCCCGCTGAAATGAATGGGAGATTCACCACACATCAATGGGACTAGCATGTTTATTTATCTTTGGTGCTTACATAGCCCCTCCATTATGGTAGCATCTGAGCGCCTCACACTCTTTAATGGATTTATCCTCACAGCAAGATTCTGTGCTGTGCCTCTTAGAGACGCCGCAGGACACCCACAACACAGAGGAAGGTGGAGGTAAAGTGTCTTCAAAGTTACTTTTGACCCTTCCTGGCCCTGGGTTGCTCCAGGGTCTGGAGTAATTCTGCCGTAACTCAGACAGCACGAGGGGCCCAAGTTACAGCAGCCTCCCCAGGCTGCTTCATTGTGCATGCCTTGACCTGCAGAATAAATGCAGTGTGTCTCCCAGGGCCCTGTCTTTGAAAGAGCCCTGCTGCTCCCAGCCCTGCCTCCCCTACATCAGGGCTTGTGGAGGGTCTTCAGCAGGCAGCATTATGACCGTCCTGTGCAATGCCTATGTGAGATACAGCTTCCCCAAGGCAAACCTATGCTAATAGAGCTTGTTTATGTTACACTGGATGTCCTACTTGCTGTAAAGGAGCTGAAGGAGGGGGCCGGATGAGGATCTAATCCCCATTGTTTACTTGAGAAAAATATAGAGCAGTGCTTCTCAAACTTTTGTACTGGTGACTCCTTTCACATAGCAAGCCTCTGAGTGCGATCCCCCTTTATCAATTAAAAACACTTTTTTATATATTTGACACCATTATAAATGCTGGATGCAAAGCAGGGTTTGGGGTGGAGACTGACAGCCCGCGATCCCCCCATGTAATAACCTCACAACCCCCTGAAGGGTCCTGACCCCCAGTTTGAGGACCCCTGATATAGACTAAATGGGTAACCCCAGTTCCAAAGCCTTTGGGATAGTTAGGATACAAATCTAGATCTCAATCCTGCTCTCAGTGAAGTTAATGGCAAAGCTCTCACTCGTTTTATGGATGCAGGCTGGAGCTCAGGGTTATAGATGGTGCCTTGAAGCCTATCATAACATCACAAAAGGATTCTGAATATGACTAGTCCCAGCCTGGGTAACTTTGGATTTGCATCCAATTCCCAATCTGTATCCTGCGGCTTGGGTTCGTCTCTGATTTCAACACAAGAATTTGAAAAGCTGCTTTCACTGGGAAAACTCCAAAACACTGTGTGCTGAATGAAAAGCATGTTGCCCAGGTAAAAAGCAAGATTTCTTCTCTGTGAGACTCACTCATGTAGATTTTTGACATACATTTGCTTTCTCAGTGATAGTTCACCACTTTAATTAATATTTATAAAGCAGCCTGACTGTGAAAAGGATAAGTGCTTTTCATTAACTTGCACAGTTCAATGACCGTGAATATTTTTAACAGAATCTAATTCCAAGCAAATAATTACATGATTCAAACACTTTCTAAAGAAATCAAATAATACTTTACCAGATAATTTTTTGTATATCATTTTTTTATTAATGTTTTCTCTGCTTCAGTGATATCCCAAACAATGCCACCTTGAGACGGTTTAGAGATATGACAATGGTAAATTGTAGCAGTAAGGAAAGATAGACAATTATTTGGTATTGGAGCCTGATCTATAGGTTATGAATAAAAATCCCCATTTATCAGTTTGAGCTTTTTGTCTCAAGATCAGGCCCAGTGTTATTAAAATTATTATATAGTTGGGAACCCTAATGTGAACAGGTGCAACACAAACACTCTAGGAACTCTTTTATATTTACAAATAAATAATTTAATACATTTAGCAAAGTCACACACACTAACTCAGCAAGGTGGATAGAGATAATACAGAAAATACATCTGAAAATCCATACTCACATTACCCCTTGCAGAACAACGTGAAATGTTAGTATCTTCCTCATCACTGTCACCTTCCTCATCTTCACCAGTGGTCATTATTCTGCCCCCTCCCCCAAGGGCTACATCTCTCTCTCCTACTGCCCACAGACGGGGTTGCCACTTTTATAATATGTTACACTGATGTTACTATGACTAATACATATTCAATAGGGATTTCTCCCCTCTTCCTTATTTGTTAAGGTGTCCTTTTTCTATAGGCTAGTGTATTTATGATTTCACCCTATTATCATATATGTTAATTCGTTGCCATGGCACTCTTGCAGTCAGATGTTCTATCCAAAACCTTTCAGAAGCCGGTGTCTGTTCATGTTTCTGTGGTTGGGTGACGTCATTGTGGACAAAATTCCCCCCTACACTCTACTTCCAGTTCCCCAAATTTATCTATGCCAAAGTTTGTAGGCCTCAAGCCTCATGCTAACTGCTGAAGCCAATGTCGTACAGGATACAAGCCTGTAGGTTCCTTGCATCACTGCTGAATATAATAAAGAAGAATATAATGCAAAACAGAGAATAGAATAGGTAAGGAAACCTACTGTGTTACAGTATCATGGGTGAGGATAGCACCAGGGACTGTAGCCCTGACAGCTCCTGAACCACAAGATTATCCTTCTTCCCTTTAAAAAGAACTTCACAAGGTCTTATGGCTATGGTTTAGACCAGAGGTGCTCAATCTTTTCTGGCCGCGGCCCTCTTCCATGGAGCAGCGTCCGCTTGTGGGTCCTCCAGGTGCGCCCGCCGAAATGCCGCTGAACAGAAAGCTTTCATTTTCTGTGGCGGCATTTCGGCGGTACCAAAATAGACAGCTGCTGAATTCGGTGGTCTCCTGCGCAGGATCGGCGGCAGAGTCTTACGCACCCCTGGGGGTGTTCTCGTGCACCCCACTTTGACGACCACTGGTTTAGACCACAGCTGAGAGCTCCCGAGGCCAAAGTGTAATTGTGAGCACTCATCATTACCCATCACAGAGAATTCTTTCCCAGGCCTCTGGCTGGTGGGTCTTACCCACATGATCATGGTCTAACTGATCTCCATATTTGGGGTCAGGAAGGAATTTCCCTCAAGTCAGATTAGCAGAGACCTCAGGCCAGGGGCACATCATCTTCTTCTGTAGTGTGGGGCATGGGTCACTTGCTGATTTGAACAAGAGTAAATGATGGCTTGCTTGTAATTTGAAGTCTTTAAATCTAGAGCTGAGGACTTCAGTAACTCAGCCAGAGGTTCTGGATCTTTCGGAGGGTGGGTGAAATTCTGTGGCCTGCGATGGGCAAGAGGTCCCAGTAGATATGCATGGTGATCCCTTCTGGCCTTTATGTCTATGAGACCCAGTATGATGGGAAGGTTCCTACTCCATTCAGTTCTATCCCACTCAAAAGGCAGCAATTTTTTGTCATCAGCAATGTCTTGCATTGCTCCTCTGTACTGTTGCATTATGTCTTTCTGTACAGCACTAAACCCTAATTCTGGAATGCTCAGTTTATTGAATATCTGGCAATTACTTGCAAACAAGCTTTCATAAAAATAATGTTTGCTGTGAAGCCTCCATGCAACATTCATTTTGTTTTCTAAATTCATAAATTAGTCTCTAAAGACAGCCACTGATTAATCTCCCCAGGGAAGATAACTATTCAGGCTTGTGGTAGCTGTGCATGGTTAAGTGACAATGTTTCCATTGTGGACACCTTAAAGAGAGTTTGTAACTCAGTCTATTGAATCTACTTTCACCTAAAAATTAAAAATCATGATGTCGGGCAAGGCGCAATTTTTAAATAATGATTTCTGGTTTCACAATGAGATCCTCTAACGAAGTGCTAACCTAAATCAGCTCTATGCTCTATCCCAAAGTTAATGAAGCATCACAGCACCTTGCAGAGGTTAGTAAGTGTTATTATACCCAAATTGCTACGTAGATAAACTGAGGTATGGAGAGATTAAATGATTTGCTCAAATGAGATGTAAATAAAACCCAGCAGTCCCTTTCCTTTAGACCTCTGCTCTAACCTTGAGATGACATGTTATGTTCCATATGTTTGGGGTACAGAGGCTCATGGGATGCTCAGCAATTCAAATGGAGGTCTTTGCCTGTGATGGAGCTTAATCCCATCATATGTAAGGAAAGGGAAAGGACCTAATTAGTTATTCTCTACACCTGGGACGTGATTAATTGCCTCCTGGCCAGAGGAGGCAGACTGTATAAGGAGCTGTGGGAGTTCAGCTGAGGTGACAGACCCAGAAGGGAGGAGATAGGGAGAGTTCCCTCTGCATGGGAAGGACCAGGAGGAAGATCTGTTAGGCTGGAATTGGTTATGGTCAGAAGGTAGAGTTATAGGAGTAAGGTTAAGTCCTGTGTGGAGCCCTGCAGTGGAGAAAAGACCTGGGTTAGGATCTGTGAGGACCAGGGAATGAGGTAGACACCCATAAGGGGTAGAAAGCCAGTTTAAGAGGTATTTAGACTCCCAGCAGGGAAACACCAGGGGGGTCAGTAACCTGATAAGGGGGAAGAATTGAAGTTGAGCCCAGAGGATCAAAGGATTTATTGTATGGAGTCCAGGCCAGGAGGGGCAAAACTCCTCCTGTTTAGAGCTGAACCTTGGCAGGGAATTGAACTGTTGTGTAACTTGGCTGGAGGTATAGAGGACCCAGAGAAGAGGCCAGCTGGGACTGGTAGACATAGTGGGGAAGCAGCTACCAGAGGAGGTGTTGGAATCAAAATCCCCTGCAAAACCACATCTGGGCAGGGGTGGGTGGTTAGGGGGAAAAAATGTACACTTACATTGCCCTGTTTTAAGAGACTTCTAATGTTCTGCAAAGTGTTGTTGCAGGAAGTGGGTCAAGTGAATGAAGAAGCAGCTAGTTTTCACACTGGGC
The DNA here is from genome assembly GCA_007922305.1 of Dermatemys mawii. NCBI lineage: Eukaryota > Metazoa > Chordata > Testudines > Dermatemydidae > Dermatemys > Dermatemys mawii. The sequence continues at coordinate 2,772,513 of ML677383.1, forward strand.
AGCAACAATGACAAGTGGACTGGCCATCTCTTTGAGGCTGTTTGTTATTTTAGACTCTAACCTGCATCCTATAGAAACCTGCTGTTTTCTATCACTATTTATTACTGAGAGTTACTGACATGAGCTTTGCTGATTCTGGAGTCAGAGGTTATAGAAAACTTCATGTGTGTCAAAACAGCACATTGTGCATCACCGCAAAAACCCTGATCTGCTATTTTTATGTGTGTCCTTTTAGGAACACATTCCACTTTGGCCAGGTTGACGTATATCTAGGTTTCTTGTATCAGATTGAGAACTGGGTCTGTGTTCTGAGAAGAGATGCTATTTATATCCCAATGTGTTCACTGTAGTTTGTTACATCTCATTGATTCCACTGAACATAGGTGAGGTTAGATTTTCATAATGGCAGGTCTCTCAGGGCCATTCTCATGTCAACCCCTTTGCTGATTTGCATCTGAAGGATGCTCAAAACCTTGGGGAATGGAAGTGAAAAAGAATGGTCCTTCACACTTATAGCATCTGTCATCTGAGTATCTCAAAGTGCTTTGCACAAAACGGTAAAGTGCTGCTATTATCACTGTTTTACAGACGGGAAGACCGAGGCACAGAGAAATGAGTGTTACAGGGCTCTTCTTAAATTAAAATGCATTTGTATAAGCTAGTGGCTGCATGGAGCTTTTGTAGTTTTTGCTGTATAGTCCATTAATATGCATCACTAGGTAGGCACACTCATTCTGTACACTTGGTATTTAGCTTTTCATGTTGCAATTCAAGCAGTGCTCCCCAGAGTCTGAAGTTGGCCATCATTAATGATTGCAGACTTAATTCTTCAGGATTCATGGTGGGAAAGATTTATGATTGATAGATTCACAGCAGGTCATGTGGACAATCACACAATTTGTGACTATGAATGATATTCCTGCTCATTTGAATTATCCTCAAACTAATTGATTGTATTATTATTGGTTTTAAAATGGTACCTAAAGGTCCTAACTGAAATCGGGGCCCTACTGTGCTAGGTGCTGTACATACACATAGTGAGAGACAATCCCTGCTGAAAAGAGCTTAGCATTTAAATACATGAGATAGTCAAAAGAAAGGAAATGTTAGTATCCTCATTTTGAGGCACAGAGAGATTAAATGACTTGGCTAAAGTAACACATAGTTTGTGGCCCAGCTGGGAGCTGTATTCAGATTTCCTGATTCCCTGTCCAGTGTCTTATCCACAAGACCCATCTTTCTTCCCGAAAGATTCAATTTTTTCTTCTACTCTGTCTTCTGCTTTTATTTCCTGCAAGCTGTTGATTTTCGCGATGGGTATAGTGCAATTCTTACACAGAACAGAAGATTTGTAAACACCAGAGATTACAGAAGAATAGTACAAAGGTACCTGGACAGGTTAGAAATATGAGACAAACATGAAAAAATGGGATTCACTTTGGAGATCCACAAACCAGCATAATGCATTGGGTGGAAAACAATCCTGAACACAGACATTATGGTGATGGTGGACAAGAAGTTTAGGGTATGTCTACATTAGAAACGCAAGTTGACCTGTGTTAGGCTAACTTACAATCACGGCAGTAATTACTGCGTTGGTTCATATCCGCACTGCCCTTCTTTTATCGTGGGGCATGTTCCCATCCGAAGCACTTCCACCAACTTAAGAGGGACAGGGTGGAGGGCTGAGAGCCTGGGCTCTCAGCTCCATGTGCAGCTCCCTGCTGGGACCCTGGCTGCTCCCTGGGGTCTCGGCTCCCCGCTCTCCTCCAGGCTACACCCTGGACTGCCCATGCTCCATGGGGAGCACGGCGGTTTTCCTGAGGCTCCCGGCTTCCTGCCGGGACTCCCGCTGTGGTGGGGATCAGAGAGATCAGAGCTTGGGAGAGGAGGCATATGGGCTTCCGGTGATGGTGGGTGGGGAGTTGAGAGTTGGAGGGGCAGCGGGACTCCCAGTGGCAGAGAGCCAGGAGTCTTTGCACAGTACCAGGGCTCCCTGTCCAAGCTGGTAACATAAGCATCTGATTGAGAAGAGAATCAAAGAACTTAATTAGCCTCTGAGGGCCTCTCCTACCAACCCAGCAATACAGAAGAACTGGTTACATGGCCACAAACACGAGGGATGGAAAAACCTTTGGTTCCCCCTTAACCACTTTCTCTGGCCTATGCACTTACAGACTTTTACTTGTGATGAAAACCCATTAGGCTGCACCCATGAAAAAAGATGGTTTAAAAGTCCTTGCATGACACTGGCACAAACAGGTATTTTTTCTTCCATGGTCATAGCCTTTGGGCCCACATCCCATGGATGTCAATGGAAACTCAGTGCAAGGAATGAAAAATATGGTCCCAGGTGTGGACCCTTTTTCCACAGACCCAAAAGCAGCCCTGAAATTCCTCACTGTATCATGATGGGGCTTAATTGGCACCAGAAGCGTTTGCCCAGAAGCGTTTGCCTAGAAATAAAAGTCATATAATTCATCTGTAAACATTTCTTCAGTGCCAAGGGCAAGAGCCATTCAAAATGCACCATGGAGGAGAAAGGGGTCAGCCTGGATGTCATGAAATCCACATCTGGAAATCCTTCAATCCAACAAAGGTATCTCCTATGGACTGTATTTTTTTGAGCACTGACCAATAGACGATGAGTCACATAGAATAAACAACATAGACTAAAAGCTGTCATTGTGCCTATTCTGCTCCAGGGCTCCAGAAAAGTGCACAGAGAAACAATACATTATTTTCCCTGAAGGGCAAGCAGAGGAGGAACAGAAACGTCAGCTATGAACTCTTTGAAGCAGGAATTTTTATTCACAAGACCAAGCTGTTATAAATAAACCAAAACCACATCAAAGAGGCTGAGGTTATGTAAGGATCCTACCCTAGACCAGCTGTGTAGAATCCACAGTATCTGGATCAAATACCCTGAGCTGAAATCAGAAATGGGAACTGCCAAGTGTATCTGACACAGACCAGCAATTAAGCTAAATGATAATACTACACTTAATGGTGGAACATAAGGAAATACAGATAGCAGCCCCAGTTCTCAAAGATTGTAAGCACTTACTTAACTCCATCTCCATTCAGCAAAGCCCTTCGGCATGTGTTTATGTCCTGCTGACATTAATGGGATTTATGCATGTGCCTAAAGCTAAGCATGTGCTTAAGCACAGCCGTGAACAGAGATGCCTTCCTGAATCAGGGATGAAATTGGTAAATTCATTGGTTTATAGATTTTTAAGACCAGACTAGACCATTATAATCATGTAGTCTGACCTCCTGCATAACACAGGCCAGAGAATTTCACCCAGTGATTCTTGCATCAAACCTGGAACTTTGTGGGGACCTAGAGCATATCTTTCAGAAAGACTTGCTTTAAAGACTTCAAGTGATGGAGAATCTACCACAGCACTAGGTAAGTTGTTCCAATGGTTAATTATACTATGCGTGTGTGTGTGTGTGTGTGTGTGTGTGATAGAGAGAGAGAGAGAGAAAGAAACTGTGCCTTATTTCAAGCTTGGAATTTGCCTTATGTGATAACATCACCATGGCCATAAAAAACATATAGACCATATGTATCTACCTGATTTTAGAGGGTAGACTACAGCCATGTGACATCATTACTATGATCTCCCTGTGACAGGGACTCCGTGTGCTGAGCCAGGCTGCCCCCATTGGCCTAGTGTGAGGTTGGTACACACCATCACCCAGTCATCGGGATTTCCTGCTAATTCAGGGAGTTGAAGCAAGGTGGGCTACAGTCCCCTGGTAGGGTCATGTGAACAGTCTGTAGCCCCTGAGCCTCTGGGATGGGACCAACAACTGGAGTTCTGGCCCCCTGGGCAGAGCAAAACACTCAGTCTGTGGCCCCTGGGCTGGACAAAACAAACAAGATATCTGTTGCAGGGGAGGCCAAATCTACTGAGCCACAGAGGACAATCTTCAGAAGTTTGAGAGCCAGGTGTGTCCCGTGACCGCCCCCACAGGGCAGAAGCCCCGAGACTGCCCATCCCCTGCTGGACAGAAGCTCCTACCCCACCACCCCACTGCAAGAAAGAGGTCCTGAGCTCCCTCTTCCCAGTTTAGTAGGTGGAGAATGTGGGAAGTGAGGGGCTCCGTGAGCCACACTCTAAGGGTAAAAGAGCCACAAGTGGCTCGCTAGCCACAGTTTGGCCACACCTGGTCTATGGCCTCTAAGCATCTGGGCTGGGATGTAGAGCAGCCAGCAGCCAGGCCTGATGGCCCATGGGGTGTGGTAGGGGAACCCAGCTCTCCCATCCAACATGTTCTGACCCAGGGCCCTATGAAGCCAGGGAACTAGCCGTTAGGGGTTCAGGCATCAGCTTCTACTACCTTCCCTGGGTCACTTACTACCACAAATTGTGTTCCGGGCATCTCTTCAGCTGGCAGCGGCTTGGCTTCCCTGTCAGTGTCTACAGTCAGCGAGTCGTCCGCAGCATAGTCCGGGTCCTCAGTGTGATGTTGCACTCGATAATGTTTATGGAAATATGTTTATGAGTGTGAATATAATGTAACTGGAATGTGCTTCATGCAAGAGGTCTCTTGTAAGATGTCATTACAAAGCTTATAATCTACTGAGTGTGGTCATCCTATTTGTATGAGTGTACCATTCTTGTATCTGAAACTAGGTATATGAAGTATAACTTTGCGCTCCTATTGTAATTATGCAAATTGTGGGCAATTAATGGTGCTTTGGAAGCTTGATGGCTCCCATTGACTAGGACAATTGGTTGGAAAGGGTCTGTTTACTTGAAAACCTTCCTGGGTGCGGGTGGACCAGCCCTGGAAGAATGGAGGCTGGGGTCTCAAAGGACATGTGACCATGTCACCTGATACTGGAATCCATCTTAGATCTGGTGCTTTCCCATTTAGAAGGAGGGGTGAGGACCTGGAGAGACAAAAGATTCCTGCCTGTTCCAAAACTACAAAAGGGGTTGGAACAGAACACAGGGGGCTGCCAGTCATGAGGATACCCCTGATTTCCACCTAAGATGTCTCCTGGAACTAACAAAGATTGTTCCAGGGGAAATGATTGGGCTCAGACTAGGAAGGAGTCTAGTCCATGAAAGAAGCTTATTGGAACATCTTTGAGGGTGATATTTTACCTGTAAACAGTTTCTTAATATGTTAGGCTTAGACTTGCATGTTTCTGTTTTATTTTACTTGGTAACTTACTTTGTTCTGTCTGTTATTACTTGAAAGCACTTAAATCCTACTTTTTATACTTAATACAATCACTTCTGTTTATTAATTAACCCAGAGTAAGTGATTAATATCTGGGGGAACAAACAGCTGTGCATATCTCTCTATCAGTGTTATAGAGGACCGACAATTTATGAGTTTATCCTGTATAAGCTTTATACAGAGTAAAACAGATCTATTTGGGGTTTGGATCCCATTGGGAACTGGTTGTCTGGGTGTTGAAGATAGGCTGAGCAGTTTTTGGTTAAAGTTTGCAGGTTTGGGGGTGTGGAGCAGACCTGGGTCTGTGTGGCAGCAGGCTAGCATGTCTGGCTCAACAAGATGGGGTTCTGGAGTCCCACGCTGGCGGGGAAAATGAGCTCAGAGGTAATTCCAGCATGTCAGGTGACACTCCCAAGGGGTCTCTGTGACCTGTCAGACTTGGGCTCTACCACCTGCAGTGTCACGGCACCTTTACAGGAACCTGCCATCCAAATCTTTCCTTCTCTGCAGCCAGCCCCGACTGAGCTGGGCTGCCTCTCTTTATCTGGCTCTTCCACCTTGAGCATGCACAGCAGCGGAAAGGTAACTGCGTTCCTGGGCCCACAGTGATTGGTTTGTCCCCACTGGCCCAGTGCAGGGTTGGAACACCCCATCACACTCTCTTCTAGGACATTTTTAGGGACCAGAATGTTAGCTGCTTGTGTAATGAAGGCTTTATAGGCCACAAGGCCTATTAACCATTCCTTACCCCATCTCACCTCTGCTGATATCTAAACTGCAAGCTTCTCAGACCAGGGGCCTTGCCTCCTCCACTTCTAAAGCATCTAACACATTGTTAAGTATAAGAATGAATAACAGCCTTAATTGTGCCTATGGTCCAGCATGTTATAGCCTTAAATGAGGGTAGTTTCACAGAGAGACACAAATACACTGGGAGCTATGGAGGGCTATGCCTCTGAGCGGTCAATGTAAACAAACTGTCTCATGGCCTGCCAGCAGATTACTCTGATGGGCTGCGTAAAGCCCCCGGGCCTCAGTTTGCCCACCACTGCCATAAAGATTCACATTTTCCTCATCTCATATTCTTGCACTAAGCAAAGTCTGAGCTATAAGATTGCTTCTACTGAGTTAAAATTCAACAGTATGTTACAGACACCAAATATCAAGTCTGATCAAAGAGTCTAAAGCCATTGGAAAAGAGGTTGCACAGAAAGTGTCTCCTGGGTTCCACAAAGAGCCATGGGGGTTTATTCTATCAGTGAGCATAGAGAACCGCTCATTAAAGCTGAGAAGGAGAAAAACATACATGTGGCTGGAGACTATATTCTACAGTTGCATTTTGCAGGGACAACTAATTTGCAGGTAATACCAAGTGATTTGCTCACCTCTGCATTGCATAGTACCAAGCACCTTTGACAGCACTCAAGAAACAATAGATCATCATAGACCAGGAGTCTTGACATTCCATCCACCCTGCAAGGCAAATGCCAATGAATTAAGACTGAGCTTCTATGATAAATGAAGGTGCTGGGGGTTAGCTCCCTTTTATGGACACCCAGCCAGCCAGTTAGTACAAAATCCCTGTTAGGAGCTGTTCTTTACTTGCTTCACCTGTAAAGGGTTAAAAAAGCCCATAGGTAAAAGGAAGGAAGTGGGCACCTGTCCAAAAGAGCCAATGGGAAGGCTAGAGCATTTTAAAATTGGGGAAAAGCTTTTCCTTTGTCTGTCTGTTGTTCTCCTGAGAAAGGTGATACAGAACAACAGTGCTGCAAAAAGCTTTAAACTAGGTATGAAAAATCATCAAATCAGACCTCAAAACTACTTATCTGGAACCCCAGGTATGTAAGTAGATCAGGGAATGTCTAGGAAGATGCAATTAAGTTTCTCTCTTTTATTTATTTATGGCTTGTGGACTCCTATGTGCCAACCCCTGGTGCTTTCGTTTTGCTTATAACTCTTAAGCTGGACCTCAAGAAAACGATTCTTGATGCTTAATTATTATATTTGCTCTTTTAAAATCTAGCATTAGTTAAGTTCCAGACATATTTTCTTTCTTTTTTGTTTTTAATAAAATTTACTTTTTTTTAAGAACAGGATTGGGGTTTTTTGTGTCCTAAGAGATTTGCGCATATGTTGTTTAATTAGCTGGTGGCAACAGCTGATTTCCTTTGTCTTCTTTTTCAGTTTTTCCTGGGTGTGTGTGAAAGGGCTTGAGGGTATCCACCAGGGATGAATTCCCAAGTGTGCCTTCCTGGGTCCAAGGTGGTTTTTTACACTTGGATAGTGGCACCATCTACCCACCCAAGGTCAGACAGAAGCTGTAACTTTGGGAGTTTAATACCAACTTGGAGTGGGCAGTATTAATTTTTAGAATCCTTGTGAGCCCCCACCTTCTGCACTCAAAGCGCCAGAGTAGCGAATCAGCCTTGACAGCTTCAGTGGGGCAAAAAACACCCTGAGTGAGATTGTTACCCCTGCTCTGGTCCCAGTATACTGCATACACACTATGGGCCTGTCCCCTCTATCAACACAGTCAAGAAGGGATTTCCCCTCCACACTCCATTTTCTCGTCTCCTTCCTCTAAAGCATCCAAGAGGGCCGCGGCTGGAGATAGGCCTTTTGGCAGGGTGGGCCAGGGCTCTGAGGGGCACTGAGCATTCGCTCTCTCAGCTTGGCTGGCTTATTCTTGCTCACATGCTTACAGTGTAACTGAGACCGCATATTTGGGGTCGGGAAAGAATTTTCCCTCAGGCCAGATTTGCAGTGTCCTTGGAGTGTTTTTGCCTTTCCCTGAAGCATGAAGTGCAGGTCACTTGCTAGGCTCATCTGAATGTATCTCACTAAAACTTTTTCCTGCTGTTGTGGGGATCTTGGGGATTAGAGTTCCTTGGTCCCTCCTATTCTCTGTCTCTAGCACATCATAGTCTTGTCTACTGAGGTCTGTAATGCTTTGGTCTAATTTCAGTCGTTGGGCTTCGTGTGCAGGTGTTGGGTGGTGTTGGTAGCCTCTGATATTCAGATGGTTGGACTGGCTGATCTAATGGTCCCTTCTGATCTTAAACTCTGACTCTATAGACAAGAACAGGTGCAGAAGAGTCTCATTTTCTCTCTCCCCTGCAAGACAAATGAGACGAAATCATGCCCCCGCTGATGGGAATGGGAATGTAACCAGGATTTCACAGGACACATTTTATGGCCATGGGACTGTAAGAAACAAATCATTGCACAGCTGGCACTGCTGGCTCTGTGAAACGCAGTTCAGAAACAAATCCACTAAACAAATTTAGCAGGTTTGAGAGGGTTACTGCTAGCCTCAAACATGTTTTGAAAGAGACCCCTGCTTCTGTATTGGAAGATGGAGCCATTACTGGAGACGGGCAAACCTCCTGGGCTTTGTGCTTTTTGCAGACTGCTGGAATGAACATTTAGGTTGACAAGAACAGTTCAAGGTCACAGACCTTTCCTCCACTAAAGGTTGAAACAATTTCAAAACAATCAGCTATTTTTCTAGCTGAAGGAAGCCTTTAAAATGAGTCTCAATAGAATCTCCCCTGGAACAAGGGTGTCCTGTGTATTAATACTGCATTTCTAGTTGTTTTATTAGACTTTCTCCCTCCCAGCTTCACGGCTCCTTCCCTTGCTCTGCCCACTTCTGCTCCATATTTTGCCATTGGGAATCTCCGTCCTTCGCCTCTCTGCTCCCTTTTAAATGTCTCTCCTGAGTACAGCATGGATGCAAGAATATTAAGTTTGAGTGAAATGTTTAAAACTGCCCTGTTCAAAATTAGCCACAAAGAATTTGTCCATCCCAGGCCAGTGCATGACTTTACAAATCCAAGCAGGATGTCATGATGCAGGAAAGAATAGGGTGTGGCTATTACGTGGTTCATGTGTTTGGGAAGGAAGTGACTGCTCGCTGGCCTATAGAGATAATAAATAACTGGAGAGTCCTGCATCTTGAGTCTTGATGATAGGCATAATAGGTGGTGCATCTGTGTCACTTCTCTGTAGAAATCCCCTTTATTTAAAAACTGACAAAGCTGCAAAACAGGGAATAAAATATGAGGGTTGGAAGGAGTGAGACTGAACGAGAAAGCTGATACAAAGCCCACTGGGTCAGGCCCTGGAGGAAGGGACGGTTGGTGTATGGGATTAGAGAAAGTGGCTCTGTGCTGATGAGTTTGCCTGTGGATGGGCCCAAAAGGAGGCTCACTGTGTTTTCACAGCACCCAGGCTGCTGCTGAATGGAACAGTGGTTTGACCCTCTCATTGTTTTTTGTGCTACTTGTGCTTCTTCTCCCCCTTGGTCAATTCCCCACAGAAATTAAGACTGAGGATGAAAATAAGGCATTTTTCTCAGATAAAATAAAACCTGACCCAGTCCTTTGGACAAAAACCTTTTCTTGCAGCACCTTTTACCATGTGCCTATTGCTACTGAAACTGGTAAGAGCTACGTGCTAATTACTATTTACCGGGACAGATCCAAACCTGGCTTAGTAGCCTGTTGGCGAGATGCATTTAGATTGAGTTGGACTCAACCCCTGGATCTGAACGTCCCTGCACTCTGGAGTAGGTAGAGAGGTATTTCAGAAGCCAAGCCCAGATCAGGAACTGGATGACATGGCTGGGCACTATTTACTGAGCGCTAGACTGCAACTCTACAGTCAGCTCTAGTAGCTGCCCTGCCCCAGCAACAGACCTGGGAACAAATTGAAACTCAGAGATAACCCTTCCTCTCAAGGTCACCACTTGCCCTGAGTGTAGTGATGGAGGAGTCACTTCACACCTTCTTATTGAACAGCTTCCTTCCTACACTGCATCTGGCCAGCGCGCTGGAGTGGCGGAGCTTGTGTTCTTCCAATTCTCTGTCGCCCTACCGCTTCCCTGCTCACTTAGTCACAATAGCATATACCAGACAAGTTCCCCCCCCCCCCCGCAGCTATAGTAACAATCTAAGTAGGGCCAAACAGGGAGAAACCTTCTCCTCCCTCTCTTTTAGTCCCTTGCAAAGCCAAGTAATGGCTGTAACCGTTTAGCCCCGAATGAGCTGTCTCAAAATCCCAGAGCCAAACACCTTAGGACTCTGCAGGTTAGAAACCCTGGGCTGAATTGTGCATCTTGGACCCACCTCTTTGTAATTTAAATGATCTGTGTTTGCAGAGTGAGTTTTATTTTATTTTCCATGTGTATTGATTTCTCTTTTGCTAATAGCCTGCCTTCCCATCCCTTATACATCACAGGTGATGGCTAAATCTTATCTTCATTTTTTAAGAGACTAGAGTGCGAGCTGGCTTTGCAGTGCATTTGTTCCCAGATCTCTCAGGCCACCCTCTTTCAATAGCGCTAACATTCATTATACAGAATATCAAGAGTTCCAGAGACCAGAAGAAAGGTTGTTTTCCCAAATGGCCTAGAAACCTAAGTCCCCTTTGAAGAAAGCACCTGGCTTTAGCACAGTAATAAATTTCCAGCTAATGAAATATAAAATGCACTGAAACTTATTTAGTTCTATATTGCTTCACCAAAAGGGAGATTTAATTCATCCTGCACCAGGATGGCTCCAAGCTATAAAAAGAATGATGGGAGTTATAAAAATCCTCATGTGCTCTGCCTCTGAATTGATCAAAAATATAAGGAAAAAGATGCTGTGCCCATAAAACTGGGAGCAAGGCGATCATAGTTTTGTCCTAGCTTCCCAGTTGATCTCTGGCAAATCACTTAAAATCTCCATGCATCAGTTTGCCAATTTGTAGGAGGGGGAATCAGGAGAATAATACTTCTGTATCTCTTGCGTCGAATTGCAAAGCTCAGTTCATTGATGTGTGTGAAGGGCTCTGAGATCCTTGGGAAGAAGGTGCTGATAGCAGCAGAATATTATTAATATTATGAAATAATAGACCGAAACATTTCCCTAGATGCATTTCAGTTGAGCTCAATGTTCAGAAGCAATGCCCATTGAAATCAATGGCCGGGCAGCTGGTGAGCTGTGACTGCTAATTATTACACTATTATAGCTGTCTGTTACCAGGCGAAAATGATTGATTAGGATAAGCTTTGATAAATGCTTGAATTCTTGGGTGCTTGTCTAACCCCAGAGGTTTGGTGTGAGGTCTGACCCACTGCAGTAATGTAGGTTTATTAATAAATGTTGAGGGGCAATATATCAGATACACAAATCTCTTCAGAGCAGTTGTGGCCAATCTTTTCAGCACGGGGATGACAGATTATTTCACAAAGGTCAAGGTGCCACAATCAGACTTTGAGGGGAGGAGTTTCTTTCTGTTTTCCTTCCTTTGCACTGCTCAGTGTCAAGTCACAGCTGCGTAGGGGGCAACAGTGGGATACCGTGCCCGGCTCTGTAATGGGATGAGTCAAACTCTTCTGTTTAAAAATCACCATGTGTGGTTCAGAGAAGCCAGTGGTGTTTCATCTTCCAATTACACATTTGTTCTGAACACAGTTGCCCTTGAGGGTCATGGTTGAGAGACTCAAGGGCCACAGGTTGGGTGCAAGAGCATGTTGCTGGTTGATATTCAAAATTTCCCTTTCCTGGGAAAATTCATTAAAATCAATACAGCTCTTTCTGACGTAAAACTGTTTTAATGAAAATTTTCTGACCAGCTGTACTTTGAGCCTTAAGGAAAAGTTTTGCTTGGTCATATGTATTATCCCATATTATATATGACCCATATTATATCTAAGAACCTCATCCTTCCAGAGCATGGGGTACTTAGAAGATACATTCAGCTGATACTTTACATCCAGAAGATACAGTCTACAAAAACGGTTTGAAATGTCAGCTTTAATCTGGCACAATGATTATTCTATCTTGGTAAAGTAACCACAAGGAAAGAGAGAGAGAGAGCAAGGAAGGAAACCATTAGAAATAATAAAGGAACAAATCAGCTTTTCTTGATATAGAGAAAAAATGGGCCACAGCTTGACAACGTGCTGTTTATTAAATACAGTTTTACTTTCCTTCTGTTATTTGGTTGAAATGTTTCAGAGGCTCTAATAAATTGGCCAGCTGTGAATTGAACTTGTGTGGTAGGCAATGCCAAATGCTTCAGAAAGTATCAGTGTGATTGGCCCAGATAAAATGCATTCCCCTTTTCACTGTGTATAGTTTTTCTCTCGTGTGTTTTTTATGTTTCTTTCCTCTGCCCATTGAAATTACAGATGATGAGTTAAACATCGATTTAAACATTTTACATAATGTGAATATTTTGACCTATTTCAGCAACGATGACTCCTTCAGAACTGATCCTGGGCTTTGTACAATGTGCCCTTTCTAGAAGGTTATTCAGGGTCATAATAATTCTTTGTTCTTGTAAAGCACTTTTCATCTCTGGGTCTGAAAGCACTTTTCAAAGGAGGGTGAATGTTCTTAAATCCATTTTAAAGATGGAGAAACTAAGGCACAAACAATGAAGTGACTTGCTCAGGATCATGCAGCAGGTTAGTGGCAGAACTGGGAATAGAACCCAGGTCTCATCAATCCCACCTCAGCGTGCTAAGGCTCACAATTGGAGGGATCCCAAGCAAAACCAGGCTAGAAGGGCAACCAGGCTGTGCTTTCAGTGAAACTGTCCTGATTTACAGTAGCTGAGGATCTGGTCATTCAGTACAGAGCAGCGTTGCCTTTGGGCAGCATTGGGAAGGCCCTTTAAGCATGATTCCGCTGTCCTGGATGTGTCCAATCATTTTGTGTTTTTTAAGGTTTACGCCTCCTTCACTAACAAAAGTGTTCAATATTTTCCCACAACAGAGCAGGTAAATGATCTAGAGTTGCTCACATAGGAAGTAAGATGGGTACGGATGTCCTAAGGCAAGGTGGAAGCTCAGGAGACCCTTGGCTGCTGCAATAAGTTGAGAATGTTACTGTATTCCCTCCCTCTGCTGCCTGTGTTTCTTTTCCAGGCAAGTAATGCCAAGAGGGTGGGGTACCCCTAGTCGGGGAATGTGTTCTGCAGTAAGGTGTGTGTGCACGTTTATCAAGCAGTATCTCCTATGTTACAGCTGAACTCAGTGATGTGCTGGGTTCCAGTGAGCTTCCAGTAGACAGGAAGTGGGTTCAGACATTAGTTTTGAGCTATAAAACCCTGAACAGTAGCGGCCTGGCTTCCAGATCAGCTCTCTCTCTGTGTGAGAAGAAGGCACTTTGTGATCATCAAAGGCACTTGAGCTCACAAGCCTCTGGTTTGGAGAGAGGGGAGCTGTGGGCAGGCTGTCATCATCCCTAAGGGCTGACAGAGCTTGGAACTGGTGATGGAATAGGGCCTGCCTTCAAGGGCATCTCTTCTCTAAAGGCCAGATGCATCACTCTGCTGGTGTGACGTTCCTACTGAAGTGCCACCTGGGCACACAGGGACTCCCCAGCAGGCACTGAGTCAGTACAATTGGCTCAATACCGACCTCCATGAGAGCTTCCAGAAGAGGCGGCAAGTCAGGGATGTTGCTGGGATTGGGAGAAGGCGGCGTGGCTGGTGCGTTCTTGTGCCTTAGCTATTCCCAGATGCCCTAAAGTCCCATTGATCATTGGCAGCTGAGCCAAGGTGCTCAGAGTTTCTGAAAATCAAGCCCTGAAGAAATGACTATCACTTCTACCCCTTTGCAAGCCATGTAGATTTGGGGAACAAAACGTGGATGATTTGAATTCTGCCTCCAGGAGGCAGGTTTACAGTGCAGGATCTCAGGGTCTGCACTGGACAGAGGGAGGAATCTAGCTCAGCCAGTCAGTAGCTCAGCTGAGATTAGAAACCCAGGCGCCCACTGACCCAGCACTTTACTCACTCATCTGGGCCTCATGGGGTTTAATTTCTCTTTTAAACCATATTTGTTATTATCAAAAAAAGAATTGCCAGATTGGTTCAGACCTGAGGGCCAACTAGTCCACGATCCTGTTTCCAATACTGGCCACCACCAGATGCGTCAAAGGAAGGTCTAAGACCCCTACAGTAGACAGCTGTGGGATAATCTGTCTCCCACAGTACATCTCCTGATCTCTACTAATCAGAGATTGGCTTTCTGCCTGACATGTAAGGTTTTTATAGCCCTTCCAATTTTTTTGCTAGCATTAACTATGATCCCACTCGATATTCTTGATAACCATATAAATGTCCAATCCTTTCATGAATCTTGCTAAATTCCTAGCCACAGCTTCCTGTGGCAAAGAGTTCCACAGTCTAATTATGTATCATATAAACAAATATTTTCTTTTATAAGTTCTGAATTTGCCCCCTTTGCCTTTATTGAATGTCCCCATGTTCTTGTGTTATGAGACAAGGAGAACAGAAGTTCCTGGTCCAGCTTTTCTAGACCATTCATTATTTTATATACTTTTTATCGTGTTTCCTCTATTTCATCTCCTTCCTAAGGTAAACAATCCCTGTCTTTTCAATCTCACTATTCCTAAGAGAGTTTGTTTATTCCCTTGATCATTTTCATCATCTTGTACCAAAGCAGTGAGTTTGGTATGTGGACATGTTTTATTTCCAAAAGGACAGAGAGGATACATCCAAATACAGCTGCTGGTTAATAATTGTATCTGCTAATGGGAGCGTTCAAGGAGGCACATTTGTCCTCCCTGTATATCTTTGTGTTAGCTTCGTCTTTTTGTTCAACTGCACTGGCTCTGTGCTGAAATTAATGAGACTTTCCATGGGCTGAATGTCTGCAGCAGCCCTGAGAAAGCAGAAGTGATTTATTTAGAAAAAATCCTTTCAAGAAACAGGGTGAAGAAAAAGATGAACCAGTGGTTCAGAATGTCCTTGTTTTTTTCAAGGGGAAGAGAAAAAATCTTGTATAGCATAGACTCCGGTGGCGTGAGCCAATACTCTATTTAATAACAACAATGCGGGTATATTTGTCTCTCTGCAGTTCTTGGGAATTCAGGCCGATTCTCACCAGAGAGGCTCTAAAAATATCAGATCAGATCTTCATTTTACTTTGAAAGACAACAAGCTTCTCTGCAGAACGCAAGAGAATAAAATCAGATCATAGGAGAGCCCAGCTCAAAGTTACAGAGCATTACCTCTCACTATAGCTTGCTAAATGCTAGCAGTTTAGACATGGAAACAAATCAAAAACATGAAGCCATAAGTTTTCCTTCTGGGAGGTGGGCGTAGATGAAAGGAACAAACAAGATTCACAGTCCCTGTTTCCTCTTTCATTTATGCAAACTTTGATCTCACATCTCTCTTTCAAAAATGGCCCAAGTGAACTGTTTTTCTTTTCCCTTTTCTTGGCTTTGGCCAGAAGCCTGCTTTTTAATGCACACTGTAGATATAAAAAATGAACTGGTGCTAAAAGGGACACACTTCAGCTTATGCCTCCAGGTTTTGGGCGCATTGGTTTTGTATTGATTTACTCTGGCTGAGGCTTTGGCCCATTGCTGTGCTAATTAACATCTATCAATGAAATCAGTTTATTAAAGCACACATTTTTCTCTCTTGTTTTAATAGTTTATTTCTTTTGTGCCTTTCATGTTGCTTTGCATATCATTGATTTCACTGTTTTCCCTCCAATCACCACTCAGCTGCCCTTCTTTATGTGAGTTCTTTGAACAACAGGATGGGAGAAAATAACATTTTAAATACAAGAGGGAAATGATTGTAAAACCAGAGAAATTGGAAGGGGAATGGAAATAACTTTTAAATCATTAAAGATAAATTATTTTTAAATTGAGGGGTCCCTATAATAACCTTTAACAGTTTACTCCAGTGCCCTGAATGAAAGGTATCGAGTTCTAAGACTAGGTGTGACTATTTTAATACCCTGGTTAAACCTCAGAGCATGCCCAGTGTGAACTAGAAGCCTCAGTAGACTCACACTAACCAGAATGATTGTACAATTAAACCAAGTGTTGGGCCTTTGCTCCATCCAGTGTGGCTCCTTTTATAACAACCTCCTGCACTGGTAGCCAGTAGGGTTAGAAGCTGGAACCTTCAGCACTGCTTCATAGACTGCTACCCCTTGAACTAAAGGACTAATTCTCTTTGGTTTATACCAGTCAGCTCTGTGTTCTCAGGGAACCAGGGCACAATATCCAACCTGTCTGACTCGTGAAGGATTCCCCCTCACCCAGGCTCTGCTTGAATCAAAACCGATCAGAAGAAAGACTTACAGCAAGCAATGAAAAGGCAGTGAGAGACACATCTAAACCTCTTCGACAAGAGTGACAAGATTAAGGCAACTCCCCTAGCCTCATCTGCATCAAAGTTGGGACAGGGAGGCATCTCCATTAGCATACAGAATGGAGACCAGAGATTCCAAGGCAAGAACCGCATTGAACTCTGGGACCAGAAAAGCAGTGAAGCACTGCATCATGGGGGATCTCTGTTGCAGCTATTAATCAGCCTATGCCTGAACACACCCAGCTCAGCAATTATCAGACCAATTCTAGTAATAAATCTGTGACTGATATCCAAAATACTGAAGCAGCCTAGTTGCATTGTGAGCTCCCTGGAAGAAAACACCACCCATAGCCAAGAGTGATCAGCTCCTATTGTCTAGCCAAAAGAAAACCTTTGAGTCATCAGTCTACCCATAAAGAAATCTAGTGTTCTCCCTTGAACCATTGTGTTTCCCTACAAAAACCCCTATGCCCGCTCAAGTAAGTGTTCTGATGTCTGATCCAAACTCTGCATCAGCTCCACTGGGACTTCGTCATCTCCTGACTGATTGTGCTGGGGGCTCTGCCTGTCTCCAGCACTCAGGACCCTGAGCTACCACCATCACCTGGGAACCCCAGCCAGTTCAAGTTTCATGGAGTGATGAGATCCCAGCTCTCTCTGTCTCTCTCTCTGATTTCTTTTCTACCTCAGGTATAACTTTTAAACCCTGACTTGTTTAATCAGTTTTGTAATCTTTAATAATGTGACTGTTATGTCTGCTTAGACTCTCCTTGTGTAGTTATCACTATTATTGAACAAATAACTTTTATGGTTAAGTTGGTTGTTTTCCTCCCTCTCTCTGAACTTTATTCTTTTGTGTTCTGGCTCCCCCATTTAGTCTGCAGCAACACTCCTCTTACCTAAGCTAAAGATCCTTCTAGCGCCCAAATTAGTGTGGGGTTTGCTCATCAAATGGGTTACTACCAGAACAAATGTAATGTGAAAGTGGGGATGGGGATGTGCTGAACCTGCACGGGGATGGCAGCTTGGAAGTGCTGCTTGACCCAGCCCTGAGTCCAGGGACATATAAGGGGTCAGCTTGAGAGTGCTGATTGGCCCAGTCCATTCAGACTTGCTCTGTTAGTGTGTGTGTGATCATCTGATTGTGGGGCTGGAAGAACCCAGCCCTGGGGAACCTAGGTCCTGCAGGATAGCTCCATTGGGAGGGGACTTGCAGAAGGGAGAAGTAGAGCTCCGTATGAACACACAAGTGACATAAGCAGTACATTGATAGAGTTACAGAACAATCACTCCCAGAAAAGTAACCCTAATAAATGAGCGTACCCCAAAGTAACGGGCCCATCTGGTAACATGGGGTTTGCAGTACTAGACTGTTTTCCTCTCCTGGACCACGTACGAGGACAGGATGTAACACACACTTTACCTGTGTGTTACACTTACCAAATGTTATGTCCCCCAGCTAGCAATCACACCTGTGCTTAATTATTTCTGTAGGCAGAGTTGGAGGATCAGAGATGGCCTTGAAGAAGCAGTGCATTCTGCATTTGGGCTTCTGACTAGCTTTGCTTCATATAGGTTATTTTCTTTTCTGTTTACTAATGACTACTTTGTCATTTGTGCAGCAGCATAGAAAATGGGAGATTTTGTTGAAGGGAACAGCAGTGCATGTATATTTAGTAAGAAGGAAGCATAATACATGGTCCTAACCAAAAGTGACTAACTTATTCCATTAACGGAACAGGAGATTTTTGCACCAGTGTTTATTTGAGCACTGCTGTTCCCAGAACTGTGCTGACAACAATGAATGCCGCTGCTGTAGCACAGCCAGTGATGTAAACAAAAAGGTGGCATGTTGATTTCACCTCCATTAAAAACAGGGGGAAAGCAAACAAACAGAAAGCAATGTTTGGCATATGTGAGGGGATAAAATCTATCGAGAAGAGATGTGGTGTTACCAAGCTGCTAGGAGAGGGTGACAAACAGTGCAGGGCAATGAAATAAAAGGGGCACTCTACCTATAAACTGTGCCATTAATCCAAGGATTTCCAAATACTTTACCAATATTAATTACGTCTCCCACATCTCTATGAAACAGGAAAGTAGTGGCACACTCACTTGACAGATGGGAAAGGGAACAAGGGTCTATGCCTTCTTGTGGCAGTTAATTGACTCCGCAGATCACTTAATCTGCTTGGAACTTGAGGTGGGGGCAAATCTCTTGAAATAGGGAATACTGTCATGGTGCTTTCCTCCACAGTGCTTCACAGCTCCTCATGATGGAGCCATGCAACGTGGGGCTTCCCTGACTGCTGCCCATCCCTGGAAGCTCCCACCCCCTCACACTCAGTCTGCTTTACCCCTCAGGTTTTGAGAGGAGAATCTGACACCACTCAGCCAGTTCCTCAACCAGTCCATGCCCCTTCCCCCATGTCCCACCCCTTCTAAACCTACAGGGCTAGAAGGAGTGGGAAGGGGGGTTGGCATCCCACCTTGGGTGACATCCTCTAGCCATGATCCACAAAGCAGTCTTCTCTCTGCTCACAGAAACAAAAGGGAGCATTTGGCCAAGAGGGATGACCTGAGTAACCCTAAGACATGCAGGGAGCCAGTGACAGAGTCAGAAACAGAGCCAAAGTGTCCCGACTCCTAGTCATCTGCTTTAGCCCCTAGAGTGCAGCGTGGATAGCATCCTTTAAAATACTGCAATGCAGTCCAAGATGAGTTAATGAGAATCTTTCCATGGACTTCAATGGGTTTGGATCAGGCGTACAGCATGTTATTGTTTGTCACATTATCATAGTGTTTTAGAGAGGTTGGGACTCAAATTCTGTTCCCAGGGCCCCTCAGCCTGTCTGATAAAAAGCCACACTGACTGGGACTGAATTTCAAAGATGCCAAACACTTGCACCTCCAGATGAAGTCTAGGAGTTAAATTAAGGGAGGGAGAAGGTAAAGGTCAGAGCACTTCCCCATCCTCTTCTCATGGTACACCAAGATCTCCCCCTTCTCTCTGGCTGGTGCTGTGATAACTCCCCCTCCTGATTCAACCTATTTACACACTGATGAAGACAATTTGGAACTGCAGGGATCTCTGAAAATCAGGCCAGCTGTATCCCAGTGAAAGGTCTGTAGTGACTGATGCAAGCACAGATTTTAGGAAGAGACTGGTGTGTCACAATAATTTCGTCAAGTCATCCATCCCCTGCAGAAACATCACCGGCACAAACAGCTATGAACACTCTTTTGAACTGCTGGCATTAGCATTGCCCTCCCCAGGGAAACAAGAATAGGAATCAGGGGGGTGAGAAGACAGGATAAAACTGTGGACCCCGAGCCGATTCTTTGTTCACACTTAATTTGCAGGAATCGGTGCAACCAGCCAGGCAAGGAGAAGACACACAATTCAATATGAAATGCTCACAGGTCGTTTTACCGTTGAAAGAGGTTTGCTCTGGTGTTACAGCACAACAGCTGTCAAGGTACAGTTTTTCTCGGCCCTCCGTCGTTTGCACGAAATTGGGATAAAGCTTAAAAGCCTGGTAGGCAGCGCAAGTTCAGGTCTAGCATCACAATGCAGGCAGTCGGCAGAGATGGAGGCAGGCAGCTGGAGTGACTGCAGGATCAAATCCCACTGTAACAGAGGACCTCGCGAAAACCTGCCCGCATTTCCTGAGTGCGGCTCCTTCTCATGCTCAGTCACCATATGGGTTCATTGATCTCTCTTAGTGAGAGCTTTAAGCATCTCTGTGGTGTAGGAAGCTGCCTCCTGAGATTTTTTTTTTTTAGCAGGATGCCACAGTTAGCTGCATTACAGCTAGGTAAAGGCCAGGAGCCTAGGTCAGTGAAGGAGTGCACAGTTCAGCAATGTGCTGAACTAGATTTGAACAGCTCTCTGGCTCCCCCTAGTGAAGCTGAGTGGGACTACATCTTCCAACATACCCAGTAGCACAGAAATGGACACAAAATTGAATTTATAGATGCAGTCGTTGATTATTTTTTATAGATGGCATTCAACAGGAAAGAAAGAGAAATGTCCCACACTAACAGCTTTGCCATAGCCCCCTATCCTGATTAAAACAAAGTAAGATCCTCTTTTACTACTGAGTAACTTTTGATTAGGGCTGTCAAGCGATTAAAAAAAATTAATCATGATTAATAGCACTGTTAAACAATAATAGACCACTATGTATTGAAATAGTTTTTGATATTTTCTACATTTTCAAATATATTGATTTCAATTACAACACACAGAATACAAAGTGTACAGTGCTCACTTAATATTTATTTTTATTGCAAATATTTGCACTGTAAAAAACAAAAGAAATAGTATTTTTCAGTTGATCTCATTCATGTAGTGCAGTCTCTTTATCATGAAAGCTGAACTTACAAGTGTAGAATTATGTGCAAAAATACAAACATTCAAAAATAAAACAATGTAAAGCATTAGAGCCTACAACCCCACTCAGTCTTACTTCTTGTTCACCCAATTGCTCAGACAAACAAGTTTGTTTACATTTTCAGGAGATAATGCTTCCAACTTCTTGTTTACAGTATCATCTGAAAGTGAGAACAGGCGTTCACATGACGCTGTTGTAGCTGGTGCCGAAAGATATTTATGTGCCAGATACACCACAGAGTCAAATGTCCATTCATGCTTCAACCATCATTCCAGGGGACAATCCAAAACAGTGCAGACTAACACATGTTCATTTTCATCATCTGAGTCAGATGCCCCCAGCAGAAAGGTTGATTTGTATTTTTTGGGGGGTGATTCGGTAGTAGTTTCTGCGCTGGAGTGTGTTTGTTTTAAGACTTCCAAAAGAAGGCTCCACACCTCATCCCTTTCAGATTTTGGAAGGCATTTCAGATTCTAAAACCTTGGGTCGAGTGATGGAGCTATCTTTAAAAATCTCACATTGGTGAGATCTACAATCTAATAGACGTATTGGAGCATAAGCTTTCATGGGTGAATATGAGAGCTTATGCTCCAATACGTCTGTTAGTCTATAAGGTGCCACAGGACTTTTTGTCGTTTTTGCAGATCCAGACTAACATGGCTACCCCTCTGTTCTTAAAATGAACAATATGTGCTGGGTCATCATACAAGACTGCACATGAAATATATGCAGAATGTGGGTAAAGAAGAGCAGGAGACATACAATTTTCCCCCAAGAAGTTGAGTCACAAATTTAATGAATGCATTACTGTTTTAAATGAGCATCATCAGCATGAAAGCATGTCTTCTGGAATGAGGCTAAAGCATGAAGGGGTATATGAATGCTTAGCATAACTGACACATAAATACCTTGCAATGCCGACATAAGTGAAATGTGATCACCTGTTCTCACTTTCAGGTGATACTGTAAATAAGAAGCAGGCAGCATTATCGCCCGTAAATATAAACAAACTTGTTTGTCTTCCCGATTGGCTGAGTAAGAAGTAGGACTGAATGGACTTGTAGGCTCTGAAGTTTTACGTTGTTTTGTTTTTGAGTGCAGATATGGAACAAATTACATTTGTAAGTTGCACTTACATGATAAAGAGATTGTACTACAGTACTTGTATGAGGTGAATTGAAAAATACTATTTCTTTTGTTTGCCATTTTTAAAGTGCAAATATCTATAATAAAAATAATATAAAATGAGCACTGTCAACTTTGTATATTGTGTTGTAATTGAAATAAATATATTTAAAAATGTAGAAAAACTTCCAAAATATTTAATACATTTCAATTGGTATTCTATTGCTTAACACTGCAATTAAAACTGTGCTTAATCATGATTAATTTTTAATTAATTTTTAATGATTAATTTTTATTTTTATTTAATAATTAATTTTTAATAATTTTTAATAATTAATTTTTACCATTAATTTAATGGGAAAAAAATTCCCATTGACTGAATGTCGGCTGGATTGGGTCCCAAGAGAGCAAAAAAAAAAAAAAAAGAGAGAGATTCAGAAAGAATCCTTCAAATGAAGCTACTTTAAATTAAGTTTTTTTAAATTTTTTTTTATTTCTTCTTCTTTCATCCAAGAGTACGTGAAACTAGAGTTCGTTTTAGAGTGTGTCTGAGAGCCTGGAGACAGAGCATCAGCCCTGATGCAGTGAAGCACTGAGCATGCACTTAAGTCCCATTGGGAAATGCTCTGCTGAATAAGGATGCACTTAAGCACATGCTTAAATGTTTTTCTGAACAGGGGCTGTGACCCTCAGCCATACCTTCAACTTCCTCAGATGTACCTCAGCACACAAGACAACCCATATTCATGCAGTTGTTATTGTGTAGCAAGCCTTTGTTACCTTTCTATTGTGTATTCACCACAGTCCTCCAGCAAATGGGCCAGTGAGTTTCAGCATGCATGCAGGTTTCTTTCCCAGCTGGAGCTCTTAACCCAGTAGTTTCTCTTCACTGGCAAATCTGCTTGAATTGAGGACCAAATGTCCAGTGTCTAGTTTACATCCATCAGGTGAACTGTTAAGAAGAGGGGGACTTATAAATGTGTCCCTGGACTCAGCAAACATCTAATTTAGCGCTGAATGAATATTGCGGAATTCTTTGTGAAACTTCAAAGCCAGAACTAGCAAACGTCAGGGTCACAGAGCTACATTTTTTAAATAATCTCCTCAAAAACCCCCCCTCAACTGGAAGAGGCGTGGCCTCAATCAGAAGAGGAGGGCCTTTAAATCACTGGGCTCTTTAAATCAAGATTTATAAGGCCCAGGGCTCTGGCTGCCATAGTGATGGCTGGGAGTCCCGGGTCCTTTAAATCACCCCTGGAGCTACCAGCTGCAGAGGCGGCTGGGAGCCCTGAGGCTCAGGGGCAATTTAAAGGGCCTGGGGCTCCAGGTGCCTCTACCACAGAATTTACGTGCAAGTGCTGGCATTTATTCACTCCAGTTATTTTGAATCTCTCTCTTTTACTTTGATGACACAAGAGTGATGTGTTTTTAAATGTACATTTGCAAGCATTGGGCCAGATTCTGATCTTACACATACCATTTATTTCAATGGGACTACTCCAGATTTACAGAGGCGTAACTGAGAGCAGAATTTGGCAAAAGATGTACTGTGAAAATAAGAAGGAGCGAATTGTGCTCTCATGAAATCAAGGGCAAATTTCCCATTTAGCAGGACTGGGTCCAGTATTGGCATTGGGCCTAATATGATGCAGGAAAATACTCAGTGTGCCTTACATTTTTTATCTGTAATCTCTGCAAGAAGGGAAAGTGCTGATGTTAAGTATAAACTTATTTAAAATAACCACAGAAAGTAGTCAGGGGAAAAGTGGTGTACTGTTTATAAGACAGTTTGTTACGAAAGGTTTACTGTAAAAGGTTTTAAACCCAAGGCACTGCATGGCTGAGGCAATGTTATATAGTGGTTAGAGCAAGGTAGGATCCATGAATTTTAGTGCTGGCTCTGTCACTGACCCAGAACAAGTCACTTAACTGCCTAGTGCCTCAATTTCCCTATCTGTATCATGGGCATAATACTTACCTCACATTGATGCTGACAATAGTAAAAGGTTCTGTAGCTATATAAAAAGAAGAAAACAAAGAAAGAAGAAGTGGGACTGCTAAACACTGAGGATGGAGTGGAGGTTAAGGATAATCTAGGAATGGCCCAATATCTAAATAAATACTTTGCCTCAGACTTTAAGGTAATGGAGCTTAGGAATGATGGTAGGATGACAAATGGGAATGAGGATATGGATGTAGATATTACCACATCTGAGGTAGAAGCCAAACTTGAATGGTTTAATGGGACTAAATAGGGGGGCCCAGATAATCTTCATCCAAGAATATTAAAAGAACTGGCCCGTGAAATTGCAAGTCCATTAGCAAGAATTTTTAATGAATCTGTAAACTCAGGGATTGTACCACAGGACTGGAGAATTGCAAACATAGTTCCTATTTTTAAGTGAGGAAAAAAATGTGATCCGGGTAACTACCGACTTGTTGGTTTGACATCTGTAGTATGCAAGGTCTTGGAAAATATTTTGAAGGAGAAAGTAGTTAAGGACATTGAGGTCAATGGTAATTAGGACAAAATATAACATGGTTTTACAAAAGGTAAATCATGCCAAACCAACCTGATCTCCTTCTTTGAAAATGTAACAGATTTTTTTACATAAAGGAAACACAGTGGATCTAATTTACCTCGATTTCAGTAATGCGTTTGATATGCATCCACATGGAGAATTATTAGTTAAAGATGGGGATCAATTTGAAAATTGAAAGGTGGACAAGGAACTGGTTAAAGGGGAGACTACAGGGGGTCATACTGAAAGGTGAACTGTCAGACTGGAGGAAGGTTACTAGTGGAGTTCCTCAGGGATCAGTTTTGGGACTAATTTTATTTAATCTTTTTATTACTGACCTTGGCACAAAAAGTGGGAGTGCGCTAATACGGTTTGCGGATGACACAAAGCTGGGAGGTATTGCTAATACAGAGAAGGACCCGGGATATCATACAGGAAGATCTGGATGACATTGTAAACTGGAGTAATAGTAATAGGATGAAATTTAATAGCGAAAAGTGTAGGGTCATGCATTTAGGGATTAATAACAAGAATTTTAGTTATAAGCTGGGGATGCATCAATTGGAAGTTAAGGAGAAGGAGAAGAACCTCGGAGTATTGGTTGATCACAGGATGACTATGAGCCATCAATGTGATATGGCCATTAAAAAAGCTACTGCAGTCTTGGGATGTATCAGGTGAGGTATTTCCAGTAGAGAGATAAGGAGGTGTTAATACCATTATACAAGGCACTGGTGAGACCTCATCTGGAATACTGTGTGCAGTTCTGGTCTCCCATGTTTCAGAAGGATGAATTCAAACTGGAACAGGTACAGAGAAGGGCTACCAGGATGATCCGAGGAATGGAAAACCTGTCTTATGAAAGGAGACTCAAAGAGCTTGGCTTGTTTAGCCTAACCAAAAGAAGGCTGAGGGGAGATATGATAGCTCTCTATAAATATATCAGGGGGATAAATACCAGGGAGGGAGAGGAATTATTTAAGATCAGTACCAATGTGGACACAAGAACAAATAGATATCAGGAAGTTTAGGCTTGAAATTAGAGGAAGTTTTCTAACCATCAGAGGAGTGAAGTTCTGGAACAGCCTTCCAATGGGAGCAGTGGGGGCAAAAGACATATCTGGATTCAAAATTAAACTTGATAAGTTTATGGTGGGGATGGTATGATAGAATAGCTGAATTTTGGCAATTAATTGATCTTTGACTATTAGTGGTAAATACGCCTGATGGGATGTTAGATAGGGTGGGATCTGAATTATTACAGAGAATTCTTTCCTGGGTGTCTGGCTGGTGAGTCTTCCCCACATGCTCAGGGTTTAGCTCAGAGAGGGCAGTGGCACACATACACACAGACTACCCGGTTCATTATTTTAGCCCCCAAAGTGTTTAGCAGCCATGAAAACATAAAGTATGTTTGTCGAGAGAAATTCAGAGTGCTTTAGCAAGACAGCTACGGACTTGGTCTGAGCAGTATTAATTGTAATAAGAAATGACACTTTCTCTTAGAGAATAGATAGATCATTGTAAGGAAGCAGCAATAACTGCAGTCTGCCTGAAAACAAGGATAGAAACTCAGAACTTCTACTGCTGGCCTGCAGACCATGAGAGTTGAAATAGACAGAGGTATGTTATATTACACAGACGTTTGCATATACATTATCTTTGTTGCTGGCCTTTGATTAAGTTCTAGTACATGATTGGTTATCAGTTTAGTATTAGCTGTGGTCTCTGTCAATTGGTAATGCCCTGTCCTCTTAGGGGAATGGATTGGATCCACAGTTCCCATACTTCCACCTACTATGATCTTATAACAAGCTATTCAGGACTTCATGTGAAGAATATTGGACTTGTCTTCAAGACTAAAGCTTAAATGGCTCGTGAGCTCTAAGGTGAGATTTTATAAAATCACTTGGCATCGGCCTAATTCTGCCCTACGGTATTCAAAGTGAGGTTTCTATTTGATTTCAGTGGTAGTAAAATTAGATCGACACTGAACGCTTTTGAAAATCTAACCCAAAATGAGGAAGAAATGGACACAAATGCCAACTGTATCATGCACTGTAGTGGACTCTCTTTATCTCCATTGTACGGGACTGTGACCATGTGACACTAGACTCAATTTGCAGCTTCTATACAAGGATCTCAAAGCATTTTACAAGCAATAAATAATACTACCAGCCCCTTTTTGTGAGAGGTGTGATGCTACAGATGGGAGAAACTGGTGTACACTGTGTTTATGCAAATCCTCAAAGCCATTCACCTAGTTAAGTTGGGCTGGTTAAGGCTCCCTTCCCTGGGCCACTGTCTTTCCCTTGTGATTGTCCCAAAGTCACCATCTGGGTTAGGTGGCATGAAGGGTATCTTCTCACCACAAGGCACCATTTGGCAGTTACATGTAGCATTGTAGCTTCCTCTCTCTTGGGCAGCAACTGCCTCCTCCTCCTGTGTGGCCCACCCTCCTGGGCCAGCTCAGGCCTAGAGCTTACCCAAGCTGAAGTAGTCCAAACAAAATAAAGATGAATTAACAAAATTCAGAGTCCCATGAGGGGAGAGAGGAGCATTTCCTTTTCAGGCTGTCTCTGTAATAGTCCTCCCTTTCCTCAGGGAGGGATCTTTGGGTAATTGTTGTGAGGAGAGATATTGCCTTTTCCTTCACTCAGCTCTCCTCTGTTGGAGCTGCAGGTGGCAGGTCTGCTCTCTTCCTTGGTCTGCCACCAAATGAGCCACACCCTGGCCTTTTAACGCCTCCTCCAGTCGGAACATTTCCGGCAAGTATGGCAGAGCCAGGCTGGCTAAGCCCAGGGCAGCTCCTTAACCCCTGGTTGCCCAGTGTGGGGTTTGTATGTCCCATCGCAAAGCCTGAGGGAGAACAGTTTCAAAAGCGTCCACTAATTTTGCGGGCCTCAAAACACAGACAGCACCCAAAGCCCATGACTATTTTTGAAAACATGAATTGTTAGGGAGCTTTACAGTATCTGTTATTGTAGTAGGGGTACATCTGTCCAATGAGGTTCACTGCAGGTTTAAGGTTAATGAGGCAGGAAACATGAGGTAACGTAAGGAGGGGTCTAGGATGCGGGATTTGGTAGCAGGAGAGCTATTGCCATATTGCTCTGGTTAAAACACTTTTATTAAATGCTAAGCAGAGCAGAATGGAAACAGCTTGTCTGATGCTCGACCACACTTAGAACCCAGTCAAAGGCTCTGAAGTGTAAATAATAACACAAATAATATTTGGCACTTATATAGTGCTTTAATGCACTTTCCTAACATCCACTCATTAATCCTCATACATAAGTATTTTCCAGATCAGAAAGCTCAAGCAATGAAGGAGTATACGGGTTTGTAGCTAAGCTTATAAGGAGCCTTCTGGCTCTCTCAGTGGAACATTCAAAGTCTGCTGTAGCAAGCCATTGAATTACATGATAATGCAAAAAAATGTTTTCTGTGTGTGCACTCACACACATGCATATACTGACCTATATAAGTACACATACGCAGTCACACACAGAAAACAGCCTAAGGCTTAGCACCTCTTCACTCTCCCAGCTGCTGCCTAGTGTGTGGCTGATCTGAAGGTGAGAACTCCAAATGCATGTGCTGTTTCCGTTGTGCTGTGCAGAACCCAGTAGCCTCTTGTTGTACCATGAAATAACAATAAAATGGGCATCAGCAGGGGGAAAGCAAAGACCGGTAAATGCCCCATGCAAAGAAAATTAGTAGATAGTTTAAAATGGATACACTCTCTCAGTGAAATAAAGTAGAGTCTGACACAAACAGTGAGTGAGTCTGGATGGTAAAAGTCTCATCTGATTAATTGTTATTTGATATAACAGTCTTAATTTTTGTTTTAAGATATGAAACAGTAGGTCATTTTGCATTTTCTATGTGAGGGCACCAGCATGGTTGGTAGATGTGCACAGCCTGGGCCCATGGCAACAGGAGAAAGAGATATTTGGGGGAGGAGGAGGTTTCTTTGAGTAGTGGGGGAAGACCATCACCATATATAGGCAGGGCCAGCTGGAGAGGAAGCAGGCAGGAGGTCCTCTGCCTAACCTGAAACTTCGACAAGCCTCGGACCTACAGAAGGGATGAGCCGGGGTGCATGCTGGCCTGAGGGCATTTTTGTTATTTGTCAAAGATCTGTAACTGTCTAGTGCTGTTAAGATGAACGTGACTGTGATTAAGAAATTCCTGTGCTAAGCTGCTATTTCCAATCTTTCCTGTCACATGGTCCCAGAGGGGATTGAGCAAGAAGCCCAGAGTGATCACCCTATGAGGAAGCAATTGCTAGAGTTAGAAACAGTGATGAGGTTCTTCCCAAACCCACTGGACTTAGAAGCATGGGGACCCAGTGCTTGGGTCCACTTGCAACAGACTGGTGTCCATACAGTGCAGTACTGGGTCAAGCCGTGACAACATGCTTAAATACCTTGCTCAGTCAGAGTCTGAATGCTGACCGCTGCATGAACTGACAGCATCCCTTTAATATGATAATGCAAAAGAACCAGGCTAGACCCCGAACAGTGATGAACACCCTTTTGTGGGCATTGGCAGCTTCTGTTGAACATTGTTTCAAATTAGCAGACTGTCAGCTATGCTGCAGGATCTCTTTCCTTGGCTGTGCTTAGCAGATTGTTTTTTCTGACATGTGTTGTAATGTAACAATTAAAGTGCTATACCTCTGAGAGCAGCATCCTATTGTTTTCTATACAGTAAATTTCCTCACCCTCAGTTCTGCTGTCACTTAGCAACCAGGATGATAACTGGTAAAATTCTAAATATTAACTTGTCAGAGAGATCAAAACAGAAAATACGCACTGAAAATATTGGGGAAACAACTTCATTCTTTTTTTTTTAATGATTTCAGCATCTTTGAGTAGCAGATGCACAGGAAGCTGCTAACCATAGCGCAGCTCAGTGCAGTCTAAGGTTCGACATGAGTTCTGCACGGGTGGATCTCTACACCACATGGAGTCCACTCCTCGCTACTGGGGCTCAGCACAGACTCTGGGGACTGTCTGTGCAAGGGTCATTGCAGGACTAATTTGCTCAACACAGTACCAGCAACAATGCAAACTAAGAATCAGAGGGGTAGCCGTGTTAGTCTGGTATCCAGGTACCTACCTGTATCCAGGTAGGCAGTATCCAGATACCTGCCCCTGGATACTTCCACTGCATGCATCCGACGAAGTGGGTACTAGCCCACGAAAGCTTATGCTCTAAAACTTGAGTTAGTCTTTAAGGTGCCACAGGACTCTTTGTCAATGCAAACTAAGGTGCTGAAACTACAATCTGATCTGCACAAGCAGAC
The DNA here is from genome assembly GCA_007922305.1 of Dermatemys mawii. Taxonomy (NCBI): domain Eukaryota; kingdom Metazoa; phylum Chordata; order Testudines; family Dermatemydidae; genus Dermatemys; species Dermatemys mawii. The sequence goes on from ML677383.1 coordinate 2,802,212, forward strand.
CATTTTGCTCACATGTAGCCCCACAGAAGCTAATGGTGCTCCAGCTGGGTGCAGACATCTGCCCACATAGATCAGATTGTAGAATCAGGGCCTAAAATGGAGAGGCATAGTGGGCTGGTGGGTAGTGGCCCTGGACTGGGAGTCAGGAAAATTGTGTTCTCATGGATTTCAAGGCCAGGAAGGACCATTATGATAATTTAGTTTGACCATCTACATAACACAGGCCATATGATTTCCAAGTACTTTCTGCATCAAGCCTTCTGGTTGAGCTAGAACATACGTTTTAGAGAGACAGCTAATCCATATTTATAGACTTAGAGTGATGGAGAATCCATCGTGTCTGAAGGCAAAGTATTCCAGTGACTAACTACCCCCACTAAAAATGCACACAATATTTCTAATCTGAATGTTTCTAACTTCAGACTGGGGGTCATATTACTCCTTTGTCTGCTAGATTAAAGAACCCTCTCCTCTCGGAGATCTTTTCCTTATGTCAGTAGTTCTAGACTATGAGCAAATCCCCTCTTAATCTTCTATTTGTTAAGCCAAATATGTTGAGCTTCAGAGTCTCACTGTAGCACATTTTCTAGACCTAACATAATTCCTGTAGGTCTTTTCTGAACACTTTCCAGCTTATGGAACCCATTATTTTTTAAGTGTCAACACCAGAACTGGACTCGGTATTCCAGGAATAGTCTCACTAATGCCACACATGGTGGTAGTGTTAATTTCCTGCTTCTACTTTTGCATTTGCTCTGTTAGCCACAGCATCTCAGTGTGAATTCATGAGTAGCTGGTTACTCATAGTGACTCCTAAATCCTAAATCCTTTTCTGAGTCACTGCTTTCCAAAACACAGTCCCCCATCCTAAAAGTACATTTTTGGTTCCTGTGACCTTGCATTTAGCTGTATTAAAATGCAGGCTGTTCAAGTGAGCTTAGTTTCCCATCCAACATCATTTCACCAATTTTTGTGTCATCTAAAATCTTTAACAATAACAATGGCATATTTTCTTCCAGATCATTGATAAAGATATAAGAACAGATCTCCATGGAACCCTACTAGCAAAACTCCCACTGGGTAATGATTTCCTGTTTACAGTTCCTTTTTGAGATCGACCAGCTGGCCATTTTTAAATCCCAAGGCTGCTACTAACCTACTGTGTGACCTTGGTCAAATCACTTCCTTCTTTGTGCCTCTGTTTCTTATTCTACCCTTTGCCTGCCTTGTGTATTTAGACTGTAAACTCACTGGGGCAGGAACTACTTCTCATCATGTGTACATACAGCACTTGGTATAATGGGGCCCCATTCTCAGCTGGGGCCTTTATACATTACCATAATATAAATAATAATGAAGCTACTTACTTAATTTTTTTACAATTACTTTCTTTTACACTTTTTCATAGATCATTAATTTGGATTTTCCCATCACACTTCCCAAATAGCACACCCATTTGCCACATTCAGCCCTTCTCAGATGTCAAACTAAAAATCTTTGGCTATATTAACATGTAAGTGGCAACATCTAGCAATACTCTACTCTACATATAACTCAGGATACTAAAAAAAGCAACATGGTTCTTTAGCAAGTAACCAGACTGCCCCCCTCTCCTGCAACAGTCCTATCCTCAGAAATTTTTGTGCAGAACTCTCAATGACATCCACAGGTGACATGAAAGAAGATTATGGCCCTGAGTTTGTGGAAATGTAAGAAATCTGAGGGTGGCTATTTTAGGAAGCAGGAGTTTAAATGAGCAGGAAAGATGATGTATCTCTGCTCAGAGACATCTCTGTTGCTGCAATCTTGGAGGAAGGTGGGGTGAAAAGCTACCAAGTTTTGTTTTAAGAGCACGTGCAAAAAAACTGATGTTTTCTGCACATTTGAGACTGCAATCCTGTTGAAAAATGGTCATTTCATCTGGCAAGCAAATCTTCTTTGGGTGAAATTCCACTGTCCAATCCACAATCCAGGATGAAATGTGAATTTGTGACAATGCACAACATTTTAGGTCAGGCAATGAAGCCGAATACCTCAGTCACTTGAAACTATAGGCAGAATTCAGACAGGCATTTAACTACTCTAGAATTCAGCCAGGACACCAGTGTTAAACATCTGTGCTAATGTAAAAAGTGCCAACCGAAGCAATGGTGAAGGAGGAGCCTGTGTTATAGGATATTAGAGGGACACATTGTTTCTGCATTGCTTCCAATTGCTGCTAGAGTCTAGACACTATCTGCTGGATTTGTTCAGGGTAATGGAGTTCAGAGGAAAAGTAGAAAAGTTTGGACAGAACAGAAGTGTACTTGAAATTCTGTTTCATTTTCCCAGCATTTGACAATAATCAAGTGGCCTGCTTGCTATGTAAATTGCTAAGCATTATAAATGCCCTAGGGTCATTTTGGTGTTACTCTGGGTACTGCAACATCTTTTGTGCTTTTCAGTTGGCAGGTTTTACAACCCCAACCTACAAGTGCTCTCTGGTGGATTTGGTGGTACTCAGTAGATTCAATAGTGCAATATATGTGACTAGTTAAGATTGCAAATGCAAAAACCTTAATGTACTGATGTGGAATTCCCACAACTGGAACAGGTTTAAGAACAGGTTAGTCAAACACCTGTAAGAGAAGGTCTAGATCCTGCCTCAACGCTAGGGTGATCAGATAGCAAGTGTGAAAAATTGGGATGGGAGTGGGGGGTGGAGGTAATAGGAGCCTATATAAGAAAAAGACTCCAAAATTGGGACTGTCCCTATAAAATCAAGACATCTGGTCACACTACTCAAGACAAAGGGCAAAACTAGATGACCTCTTAATAAGTGTTCCAGCCCTACATTTCTATGATTCTATATGATCATTCAGGTCAAAATTAATCTTTGGTTTTGATGAGGTTTCACTGGTAAATAAGGTGACACCTATGAATGAAGAGAACCTTAACTAACCCAAAAGGAAACTATTAATATTAATTAGTAATAAATTATGTTCGTTGGCACCAGTGGCAGCAATCAATGCACCTCAGAGTTCCCTTCCATGCCTTATGCCACAGGGCTCATTTGAAGAGAGGCAGAATTTAAGCCAGGCAATAGACATCTTCAAAATGTGGCTGCAGGGTATCAGTAACCCACCTCCTGTCTACACACTAGCCCAGGGCTCAGACCCAGGATTGGGTCCTATGACCCCATAAGCTAGAGGGTCTGAGCCTGAGTCAAGCTTGGACCCAGGGTTCAAGGCTTATTTATTTTTAGTATAAACATAGCCCCACTGGACCTATGCTCTGGGAGTCCATTAAAAGTATCCACAATCCCGTGGGCCAGTTTTCTTTGTCCTCTGGACAGTCAGGTTTGGTGAACAATCAAGTTTTCCCACACTGCAGCATGAACAAAGGGCTAGAGCAGCCACATTTGAGAGGACCCTAAGAAGTCTGGGATATGGGTGGTGGTGGTTAGGCCCCCATAATGCAGCATTGACAAAAAAGCCCCAGGTTGGGACTGAGGGTTCAATAATTCCTAACCTGGGGTTTCAAATAAGTATAGCCTTTCAAGCCCTAGGTTAAAAAACCCAGGCTCTGCTAACTTGAGTTTTACTAACTCTGTGCTTACGTTGCTGTGTAGACATATCCTTAGGAGGCCAAGGAACATGGCAAAAAAAAAGTTCTACCACTCTCAGAGGTGTTCAAGAGGATCTGCAGCACAAATTCCCTATCGGTTGGGCTGGATGAGAGCTCAACACCAGAACTGGTGGCTATACGGTGATAAGAACTGCTTTCATGGAAGACTGACCTGAAACTAGAGCAAAGGCTCCCTCTAGAGGGGAATCTGTATGAGCTCTGGAAGGGGCGGAGGCTGCCCAACTGATGGCAACGAGAGCTTGAACATTCACTGCTGAAGTCAGTGGATCTCTGCGCAGGTTAATTACAGAATCAGGGCCAGACTCACTCGTTTCCAACAGTGGCTAGCCTGTCTTGCTAAATGACGGGAAGGGGCCCTTGGCAATAGGGGCCAAAATAGGCCAGGTCACTGTGAAAATAAACAAAAAGACTAAAAATGGCCTAGTGAACCCCATGGCCCTACATAGCTAAAAAGTCAGCAGAGTTGTCAGAGCATTGTTTGAGGGCCCCTGCCCGCCCCGGAGGTAAATATCCCCATTTTGCAGACTGGGAAATACAAGGCACAAAGAACTAAACTGACTTGGGAAAGGTCACACAATATATCTGTGGCAGAGCTCAGAATGAAACCCTGATCTCCTGACTCCCAGTTCTGCACTCTAATTAATCAATCACACTTCTGTCTGTGCAGGAAGTAGGTAAGCTCACTTGCTATCCAGGAACCTGATAAACTTCGCCTTTGAAACCGTTGCATCAGAGGTGAAGAAAAGAATACTGACCTTGTCTGTGGCTGATTTTTATCCAGTAGACAACAGAAAAAAGACCACTGAGTACATATGGGACCACAAGGCAATGTGATGTAGTCAAAGTCTGATCAAGTTACAAAGGAAAACAGGTCCACTGTCAGCTTTCTTGATTACCTTCCGTAAGAGACCAGTATGAGCTCTATGCGCTTGAACTGTACTGACTAGATCAGACACTTCTGGCAGTGCAAAGCGCTGTGTTGATAACTTTCCAGGAGCCCCAAGGGTGCAGCTAAATTGCACATATGTTTTCATAAATTTACATTCATTTTGGTGTCAATTTGTATTCTCCCCATGATGCAATTTGCATAAAAGAGACATATAGGCATAGATAAAGCACAGCTCATTACCCGCTGAGCTGGGCCTTTTGCTCGCTTTTTCCTCTCTCTCTCTCTCATCCTCTTCCTTATTCTTATAATTAAGATTCAGATTTTGTCACAGTTATTTTTAGTAAATGTCACATACAGGTCGCAGGCAACAAACAAAAATTCAGGGAAGCCCTGACCTGTCTGACTTTTACTAAAAACAATGAGAGGAGGGTGTCGCCAGGAGGATGACTGAAGCCCGAGCCAGGGTAGGGGCAGAGCACCAGAGTCCTGCTGTGGTGGTAGGGCATTGAGTACCCGCATTTGCAGTGAATGACAGCTTGAGGCCCTGACTGCAGCCCCGGTGGCTCAGACCTCCCGAGTTCCTGTGGCTGATGGCTCCTGGGTCCCCTCACTTGTGGTAGATGAGAGCTCTGTGGTCTCCCCCACTGCCTGCATCACCTCAGAGCTTCAGGGTTCCCCACCCACCCATAGTGCCTTGCAGCTCTGGGGTTCCCCGCCCCACCGCCTGTCACCTGCTGTCATAACTGTGAAGTAGCCTAGAATTAGTGTTTACCTGTAAGGGGTTAAGCTAAAGGTAACCTGAGAGGTGGACAACTGACCAATGAGAAATTCCTCAGGAGACAAAGGATTTTAAGTTTCAGTTTCTCTCTGGGTCTCTCTCTGTTCACCTCGGCTATGGGATGAACACAGCTATGTCTTTCACTGTAACTATAAGATTCTATCAAGTACTGTAATCAGTAAGTTTACCTTCTTTCTATCACTTGGAGGGTTCTCAGTGGTGAGGGTTGGCTGGGTGCTTCTTGATATTGTAAGCTTCAGCAGAGATATCAACAGTGGGAGAAAGTTGCCTCGGGGGAGAGGTTTGGTTTCTGAATCCTTTTGTTGACAGTGGTAGATGCTGTTCTATTGATGGTTATAAGGGATTTATTCCTTTATTTTTTTCTTTTATTAAAATCCTTCTTTTAAGAAGCTGACTGCTTGTTTTTCATTGTGTAAGATCCTGGTTTTGGATCGGGCACGTCTTGCAGGAGCAGGCGAGGTTTGTTTGTTTTCTCTCAAGCTTCCCAGGGAAGGAAGAAGTTTGGGGGGTTAGTGGAAAGGGAAAGAAGGGTCCCAAACTACCCTAGACCTAGTTTGGTGGTGGCAGTGTACCAGGTCCAGATACAGAAGAAGTTGTGTTCTGGGGAAAAACATTTTAACCCAAGCTGGTAAAATAAGCTGGGGGGGGTTATTTCTTTTTTCATGCGGGTCCCCACATCTGTACCCTAGAGTTCAGAGTGGGGAGGCAATCCTGACACCTGCTGTGCCTCAGGGTGGTAGATCCAGAGCCCCTGCTGGCTAAGAGCTCTGGCCCCGCTGGCCCAGGGCTGAAGCGGAAAATGTGACGAGGTCTTTGAAAGTCCTATAATCCATGACGTAATCTTATCCTTACTCATAATATTTTTCTCTGCTTTTCCTTTGTTGGATTTCTCCCTTCCCTCGGGTTCTCTTCTCTCCCTCTCCTTTACCATCACTCTTTCCCCCTTCTCCATCCTGCCTCCCCATCCCTTACTTTTCATTTTCTTTTTTTCCTACTACACTCATTATCTTTTTCCCCTCTTCCCCACAAGCAGAGTGGGAACTGGGTTGTGAATCACAATCCGGTTTCTGGGCTATGCACAGCTATGCATTGCTCTTTACTCAAGATACCCCACTGCCCCTCAGTTCTCCATCTCCGTTAGCAACCACTGGTTGTGTCTGACTGACCCATAGCATCTACACAGTCGGAAGAGAGACCAGGCTCCACTCTAGGCCCATGGCCGCTGGCCTGTGCTGTGCTCTGTTTTTGTACATTCTAGCTATGCAGGAAAGAGGGGAACCCACTCCTGTTCCCCTGAGATCAGTGGCTGTGGCCGGATAGGTGCTGGTACAAGTGGCCATCCAGGAAGTGGGTGCTGGGAGCCAGCAGCTGGGGAGGGACATGGTTGGCGGGGGAATTACTGAGCAGTACTGCTTGTGAAACATCACAGCCCTTCTCGACACCTTGGGAATTTGTGTGGCAGCAGCTCCAGACTAGAAAGCAGCCCCCACTGCTCAGCCCAGGATTCTGAAAGAAGATCAACAGCCAAGAAAATCTTATAGGGTGGCAGCCGTCCCCTAGGTGCCAAGCTGGGCTTGAGCCAAGGCAGGGGAGCAGAGTTCTCCTATCACACTGTGGTAATGGAATCAGCCACTCCACAGATGTCACAGCAGCTGTGTGCTCCACCTCCGCCTGCAAGTTCCCCCTAGCATGCTTTCCCGGGCCTGCTGGTATCATGGCCCCTCTGTGCTGTAGTTCTGCCCTGCATGCTCTGTGGCTGTGGAAGTGATGGACTAGGGTTAGCCCCATGGGACAGAGTACATATACTGTCACATAGAAGGACAGATCCTGTAACACTTACTCAGGCAAAGCTCCCATTGACGGCATGATTTGACCCAGATGATGCAACAGACAACAAAAGCCCATCTGTTTCACTGCACTACACATATATCAGCATATATTAAAACATAATAGTGGCGATCTAAAGCACCGCAAGTAAAGGTCACCTGTTTTTTTTGTTTGACAGAAAGTGATAAGAGGGTTCCACATACAGAAAAGATCAATATTCCAATTGTGTAGATGGCATTTTCCAGGGTGTCCAAGATTTCTGGCAACCAGTGATCACAGGCCCTTGAAAGAATATAGAGGCTTCGCCTGTGAGCTGCTACTTTGATTTGAGCTGCAAGCCCAAGGAATTTAAAAGTGCCTTTGTCTTACTCACTAGCCTCTTGCGATGCTCAGAGCTGGCTGAGGAATTTTAATATCTCCTGGATGTACTTTCTTGAACTGTAAAGTAATGAAAATAGGCATTTTTGAGCCCTTTGCTGTGGACTTCTCTTTGGTTGAATAGTGGCTTCATCTGTAACACCATCAGTATAGGAACCCAATGTCAGAGTTTGGAAACCTGCTCTCTCCTGCTTTGATACTGGTTTAACATTAAAAGAAGAACGTCTGATGTTCACACACTAAACTTTTTGTTTAAATATTGAACATCAAGGGCTAAATTTGTAACACCAGCCACTAAGTCTCGGTTGCATGACTCCCATTAAAGTTAATTGGAGGGGGAGGAGCTAAACCCTAGCACACCTTGTTGATATTTACCCCTCAAGGCCTTCTTCCTCGGCTGAAAAGATCTGAACACGTTGTACTCAGCAGGGCTCTACAGGGCATTCTAACATCCCATGCCAGAGAGCTGACTGTGCCTTGTGCAATTTGCATACTAACTTTATGTTGTGCAGTGCATATGAAAAACGACAATTGTACCACCCTGCAGGCACTGAGAGGCGGCTGCCGGAATTAGAAGATAGGTTTTTTAGTTAATTAATCCAATATAATTAACAGAATATGCTAATCTAATATAATTAATATGAATAATAACTGATCTGATTCTTTGAGGATCCAACATATTCAGATCTTTGCTACACTGTATGTTTTATATGTATGTTATTTATGTTTTATCTAAGATAGGGGACAGGATCTGCTCTCCTTTATGCCTGAGTAATATAAGGGATCAATTGTGACCTTGCCACAAACTGTGAATAAAAGGCAGTACATAGTTCTCCTATCCCAGGAATTAGATTGCATGACTCAGGATAACAAGCTGGTTCTTATCCTGGGATTCTACACCTGGTGCACTGTAAGTCTCCCATCCATGCCTGATCAGCTGTGCTAGCCTGAACACTGTGTGTGGAGGGAGACAAGACTCCACACCCATCAACCTGCATAGGAGGGAAAACAGTGGTCCTCCATAGGCCGTTCTACACCTTACTCTGCTACTTGTGATATGGGTAACCAGAGCAGAGAAATAGGGAGACACTTTATGCCCTTTTGCTCCTGTGCTTAGACACTCAAGGCAAGTTGCAATATTGCTCTCAGCAATTTTCAAGGGGGCAGAACTCAGTTCAAGGGAGACTTATGAGCAGTGGTGAAAGTAAGTCTAGGGACTTACTCGTACAGGGCTGGGCTGGGCTGGGGCCGGCTCTGGCCCCCAGAAGGGGAGGGGCCTTGATCAGAAGGGGCAGGGCTGAGGTGTCAGAGCCAGCCCCGGCCCACCCTTTACCGGTAAGTGCACCTCCCTTCCCCTCCTCCTCCTCCTCTTTCCCCTCTTGCACCAGGGTAGCAGCGGCAGCCAAGCGCTCCCGCAGCAGTGTAAAGGGCCGGGGGCAGTAGTGGCAGCCGGAGCCCCATCCCCGGAGCCCTGCTGTGGAGCTCTGGGGAAGCGGCGGTGGGGCTCCAGCAGTTATTGAAAGGGCCCAGGGCTCGGCCGCTGCTACCGCTCCAGGCCCTTTAAATCGCCACCCCAGTCCTGCTGCCATTACCCCAGGGCTCCAGCAGCAGGGCTCCGAGGCCTATTTAAAGGCTATTTAAAGCCAACAGAGCCCTGGGGCTCCGCTGCCTCTACCACCGTGGGGCTCTGGTGGCAATTTAAAGGGCCTGGGGCTCCAGCCACTCCTGGGAGCCTCAGGCTCTTTAAATTGCTGCCTGGGGAAGCTGGGGCACCCTGGTATGTGCACCAGCTCTTTCCAAATGAGCTAAATTCTGAAACCAGAGCCATATTCTTGCCGGGGGGAGGGGGGAACATGCTACCTCAGTGGTTTGAGCAGTGGTCCACTAAACCCAGGGCTGTGAGTTCAATCCTTGAGTGGGGCCATTTAGGGATATGGGGCAAAAAGAGGGATTAGTCCTGCTTTAAGCAGGGGGTTGACTAGATGATCTCATGAGGTCCCTTCCAACTCTGAGATTCTATGATTCTGGTTTCAGTTACACCAGTGCAACCTCATCAATTTTAGTGGGGATGACTGGGTACAACTGAAGGCAGAATTTCACCCTAAATGGCAAAGATCTTGTGTTTAGACACCTTGACAAAACTTTATCTCCGAGTAGGTAGCATATGACTCAGCTTGCTAAAGTTACTTTAACAATCATTTTTGCTACAGCTCTTTGAAAAATTACTTATGACCCTGGAGCCAATAAGTAATCAGATAAAATGTATACCTTCTTACTAAAATGGTCCTATGAATATTTCTACTGGATTAATGTATTATTTCTATATTAAAATAGGATTGATTACCAGTCCTAGGTTCAAGTAGAGATGGGAAGACAGAATCAGAAAATTCAAGAAATCCCATCTGCATCATAGTCTATTTGTAAAATCAACCTTGAATTTATAGTATTATAAGTTGTCACTAAATTATATTAGTACCCAGTAATACAATTTTTGTTTTATCTTATTATGTAGTACCTGTATCTTAGAGAAATGCTTATTCTTAGCTGTGATGCATTTCTTTGGCTGTTGAAAATATTACCAGTGGATTCTGTTGTCACAGGCTGAATCTTTTGGCCCAAATATCTTTTCTTCTGCCTGTAGCTTATGCTGATTAAAGCAAAGCAAGGCAAACCAAACCTTTATTAAGATTCTAAAATTTATTTATTTTAATGTTCAGGAAATCCCATGAGAGTCAGATCTATTCTTGGCCAGTTTAGCAAGTTCAATGGTTGGAGAGTTTGGCAGAGTTTCAAGTAAACTCTCAAACGTCTGCTTACTTAGTTGAACCCAACCCAAACATTTAACCTTCAGAAATTGTCCTGCCGTCTCGTTTCAAGTGTATTGTTCTTGTGCTGTGAATTCTTGCATTTATAGTGACTGGTTATAGGAAACAGATTTGGAGATGGATGATCAGTTACTGCTTATGATGGCCTAATGCAAACGTATTATGGATTATTTTCTGACATCTACTAGCTAACTGAGTCATTGATTTATGACTTAATAGACTATAGGCTCTATGTGATCTTATATTATCTGGTTAGGGTTGTCTCATCAGGATTATGTTAATCTAAACCATAAAAGGAAATGACTCTGATTAATCCTGAAACAGGTAGATATGCCGTGTGGCTAGCACTTTACTTCCAAATAAAACTGTTCGCAAACTGTAGATGTGTTGAGGTGTGTGATGTGAAGCGTGGGTCTGCTACACACTGCCAATAGCGGGTGGCATTGAATATGCCAATCGTATTTGCTTTACTCATGCAAGAGTTCCTGCTGACATTGATGGATACAATTCCCAGTTCTGCCACTGGCAAGATGGGCGACCATGAGAGAACCAAAACTGCCCCACCCCCATTGCCCTCTTGCTCTGAGTAGGAAATATGTTACACCATCCCTTTACAGTGTGCATCTTCTTTTCCCCTCTGTCAGCTCATCTGTGATGGCTGACGGGTATGGGAGCAAAGCCATAGCTCCACCCACATAGCCTCTGGATAGAAAGCAGAACACACACACTGGCCAGTTTAGGCAGTCTGGATTGATGGGAATATCACAGTGTAGGCAGGGAACTATGCAGTCTGAAAAACTCCTGGCCAGGATGGAGCGAGACAGATGGTGTCTGCCCAAGAGCAGTGACAGAGGAGGAGTTTGGATCATAGAGGGGGTGCACTTTGTGCATGAAAGGGAAATACAGGTGCAGTTGTCCTGAACCGTGACAAATTCCAGCCATTATTATACCTTTCTCTGGTACACTGACAAGCCCATTATAAAATATTTGTTCCCCCAGGGACTTATCGATTGTAATCAAGTCACCCCTTAATCTTCTCTTTGTTAAGATAAATAGATTGAGCTCCATGAGTCTATCACTATAAGGCATGTTTTCTAATCCTTTAATCATTATTATGGCTCCTCTCTGAATTCTATCCAATTTATCAACATCCATCTTGAACTGTGGACGCCAGATCTGAACACAGTGGTTGCACCAGTGCCAAATACAGAGGTAAAATAATTTCTTTAGTCCTTCCTGAGATTCCCCTGTTTATACATCAAAGGATCACATTAGCCCTTTTGGCCACAAAGTCATATCATGAGCTCATGTGCAACTCATTACCTACTATGACCCCCAAACTTTTGTTCAGAGTCACTGATTCCAGGATAGAGTCCCCCATTGTGTAATGATGGCAACACATATTGTTTGCTTGCCTCCATTTATCAACTTATCCAAATCACTCTGTATCTCTGACCATCCTCTTCATTATTCACCACTCCCAATTTTTGTGTCATCTGCAAAGTTTATCAGTGATGATTTTATGTATTCCTCCAGGTCATTGATAAAAATGTTAAATAGCATAAGGCTGAGAAAAGATCCCTCTCCGACCGAATTAGAAACTCACCTTCTTGATGATGATTCCCTGTTTGCAATTACATTTTGAGCTCAATCATTCAGCAGCTTTTAATCCATTTAATGTGTGCCATGTCAAGTTTATATATAGTTTTTTAATCAAAATGTCTTGCATCAAGTCAAATGCTTTACAGCAGCGTAAATATATTAAGTCAACACAATTACCTTTATCAACCAAACTTGTAATCTCATCAAAAAAGATAAAGTTAGTTTGAGAGGATCTATTTTGCATAAAAACATGGTGGGCATCTTTCTCTTCCATTTCCTTGTGCAGCTGTATTTGGGATAGTCACAAGGGAGCCTTATATTTGTGACTCAGATCTATAGAGATGGCACCCTAAATATACGTAAAATAGGTTATATTAGATAAATGAATGAATAGATAGCTAGATTAAAAAATGCACTACTGTAACCTTGTTGTGTTGGTCCCAGGATATGAGAGACAAGGTAGGTGAAGTAATATTTTTTATTGGATCAACTTTTGTTGGTGGAAGTGTCAGGGACTAGACCAGCTAGGAATGGCTGCTGGCCTGATCCCTGACTGCCTGTGTGGCTAGGCAGCCAATGAGCCAGCTGCATTGCCTTAGAACTCTCAGACTGGCCAGCCCCCTGTTTCTGGCATTTTGCTCCTATCCCTCCGTTACTGACCCTCAGCTCGTTTCCTGGTGCCCATACACTCTGGACCCAGCTCTAACCGGTAGGCTGAACTGTCACCTTTACCATTAGGCTTGACTGCTCACAGTCTGGGTGGCAATAGGAAGGTACTTGTTTTCGAGCTACACAGAGATTTCTTTCCCTGGACCTGAAGAAGAGTTTTGGATAGCTCAAAATCTTGTACCTTCCACCAACAGAAGTTGGTCTAGTAAGAAAATATTACCTCTCCCACTTGGTCTCCCAGCATCTGTCTGAGAAACCTCCACCATTGGACAGACCACAGGTCAGAGCTGCTTCTCTAGAAATACAAACTCTTCTCTCATTTTAATTAGAATTTCCCATTCTTTCTTGTTGCTCGGCCAATGTAAAATTGTTTGGCTCAGTAACTGCATTAAATGTTCTCGCTCTTTTTTTTTTTATCAGATTACAGACATTATCATTAGCCTATCCATAGTGAGTAAAATTGTTTCCATCCAATTCTCCATTCTCTGCGTAAAATATTATGTTCCATTGGAGTTCTAAGGTGCTCACCTAAAACCTTTCTTTTTCAAGGAAATTTGACAAAACAAATGGCAGATGATTTCCTACCTGTGATGTATGGGGAGGAGTCCTGCCGAAAGGTTGAGTGAGGCATTACTTCTTCAGCAATTAACATGCGAGGGAAATGGAAGCTATTCTATCTGAAGCAGCAGCAGTGTCAATCCCAGTTGATTAGATGAGAAGAAGTATAATTGCCGTTCAAGTGAGATATCTGTGCTGATTGCTGACACAAATGGTGGTGGAGGTAATGACCTGGGGTTTAACACTTTGTAGAGCTTGTGCACTTTAAGTGAGGTAGAGATGTTAAATTGATAATGACAACATGTGTTTTTTTCATACTATATCTATAACAGTGTGTGCAAAGCAATTAAAGCGTGTTGTTAAGTGGCCTTGTGTTGTCAGGCAGGAGAGCCAGGCTTAGTTTGCAAACACTGACCTGGCAGTAAGGGAACACTCAGGGCAGATCTACACTACCTGCCACATCGGCGGGCAGTGATTGATCTATCGGGGATCGATTTATCGTGTCTAGTAAGACTACACACGATAAATCGATCCCTGAGCACTCTCCCATCGATGCTGGTACTCCACCACTGTGAGAGGTGCAGATGGAATCAACGGGGAAAGCGGCAGCAGCCAACTCAGCACCATGAAGATGCTGCGGTACGTCGATCTAAATACGTTGACTTCAGCTACGCTATTTGTGTAGCTGAAGTTGCATATCTTAGGCTGATCCCTCCTCCCCAATGTAGACCAGGGCTCAGCCTTTAGGAGCCAGAATGGGGAGGCAACCTCTCCAGCTGATCTAGAAGGAACTGAGAGGGACCAGCCAGCTTTCCTTGACTAAGTCCAGATTGCTGTAGTAGGAAATCAGTGGGAGTTTTCCTTAAATAAGGCCAGAGAAGAAAGATGGTTCTGGGGTTAAAACACTGGCCTAGGACTCAGGAGGCTGGGTTCACTCCCTGCTTCTGCTCTAGTCGGCTTGTGCGACCTTGCAAGAATCACTGACCTCTCTGTCAGATCTCTGACCTCTGTTAGAACACTGACCTCTCTGTTAGATCACCAGATGACCTCTCTGTTAGAACACTGTTAGACCTCTCTGTTAGACCTCTCTGTTAGATCACCAGATGACCTCTCTGTTAGAACACTGACCTCTCTGTTAGATCACCAACTGTAACCACCTTGCATCTTGTCTATTTCAAATGTAAGCTCTTGGGGAACATCTCTTAGTATAAGTGTGTACAGCACCTAACACAGTGGGGCCCCACTCCCAGCTTTGGCCTGCAGATGTCACTGTCAAAGAATCAACAGTGAACCCATCTGTAAAGTGAAGTCTCCTTTTTCCAGTATATTCATGCAGGCTTTATTCTTTACAGAGGGTTTGATGAATAAAACAAAACTCAAATACCCACTTCCCTACAGAGGACAGCAATTGTAGTCTGCAGGATGGGATATTTTTAAACCTGACTTTGCACCTCTTCTTATCCTACATTCACATCATAATTTACCACCCTGGCTAATAGGAGATGAACTTTTTCAGGAGTCAGAATTCAACTGACCGCATGACGTTCTGCTGATAGACCCACATAACTGGCTCTTGTTTGACTCAGAAGCAGAGTGTTAATAAAACCAAAAAGGGGTGACAATTTTAATAAAGGAAATGCATTAACGCAAGCTCTGAAATTAAACAAATGCTGCTGGAGGGAAAAGGCAAAGCAGGAAGATGATACGACTGTATCTTATGGATAGTTATAATACGGGGCTTGAATGTGCCATTTAAGTACTGCCCTGCATTGAGGCCAATGCAAAACTGCCCTGGCGAAAGGGGAGCAGAATACCTCCTGGAGCTTGTGAGCCTAGACACCAGCGACCCACTGCCACACTCCTTTGGCGGGTTCACCCTGCTCTCCCGTCTGTGCAGACTGGTTCTGCCAGCCCGTGCGTAGGGGGATGGAGCCATGCCCCTGCATGGTCCTGCAAAGGAAGCAGGGAGACAGCAGCTGGTGCACCCTCCAGAGCTCAGGAGTTGCAATTGTGTCTGTGTTGTTCATGAACCATGCTTGGGGTTGTGGGAAGGCTCCTTATGGGCTCCTTCCCCCTCTGTGCATATGAGTAAGGGCCAGCGAGGCTTTTAGTCCATATAGAAGCAAATAGATACATACTAGTTTAACTTCTCTTCTCACTTACCCCAGTGAGAATTGGGTGTAACTCCACTGAAATCAGTGGCGCTTCACCTGTGTTAACCTGGAGTAGCAGAACACAGTAGTGAAACAAATCCGTAGAATTCAAAGTGGGATTTGTTAATCTTCTTAGCAGGGTACGCATGTGGTTTCATATGAGATGTTTAGACACAATAACTACAAATGTTCAGTCTTAACCTCAATCTGTTTCTAGCTGTTCGTCGAGGACTCAACCAAGCTGTGGAAAGAGTCACTTTTGATTTTAATGGGATTGGAATTGGGCGCTTAGGGAATCCATAAGTGAAAGATTGGTATTCATTGAGTGCTGGCCGTATATGCAGGACAGTAGAATCTGGGAGCAAATCACGATCCCTACCCTGAAGAGCTTTTCACCTCAATCCTCAAATGTCTTCAGGGATAGGCTCTTGATGCTGCATCTTATTAATGTTTCTCTTTTGTCTGTGCGATTAGTAATACAAAATGCACATTCTTAAAAGGGCTGCTGTGGGTTCAGATACAGACGGGTGCATTCACATGGTCAGTGTTGATTGGGGACCACCATCCTGTTCAGCAGTGCAGTCATCTCTGGCTCAGTGACAGCAACAGAAGACTCTCTCAGGGTGCCATCAGTGCCTGAGGCATATGCTGTGGCCACGTGCTTTGCTGAGTATCTCAGTGATGACTTCACCAGTCATTCAAGAGACATCTTGCCTGGTACCGACAGACACTTGTGTGGATTTGCTGGTGACCAGAGTTCATCCCTGAGTACTGTGGGTACCTCTGGACACCGTGGTACCCCCTTGTACTGTGCTACCAAAAGCCAAGATGGCTATGACTTCCCTAATGCTATCTTCAGACTCCCATCACCACTCCCCAGCACTGAAAGACACTTCATCTCCCTGGCAGGATGACTCAAGTTTGTCGTCTAAGTGAGAAGTTGGATCTGATGTATCACAGCCACATCACATTAGCCATCACTCCATCACTTTCCTCTGAGGGGTTTTTACCCCTTGTAGCGGGGTCATCACTCCACTCCGGCCCTGAAGGGGTTAAAAGCAGCCCTGAGAGGGCTGTGGCTGGTTAGGAAAATGGCTGAGGGTGTGGCGGGCCTCAGCTGTGGCCAGCTCAATCAGGCTCCTGCTGGCCCTTATAAAAGGGCTGAGAGTTAGGAGCTGAGACAGTCTCCTTCCAGCCTTAGAGGGGGATGGACCTAGCTGCCTTAAAGGGCAAAGGATACTGAGGGTACAGCAGTGCTGAGTTCAGGCCTGGTGACCTCCCAGGCAGCGGCCTGATAAGAAGGCCTGGAAAGGTAGTGGGCTACAGGGAAATGCAGCAGATCCAAACCCCCCTTGCCCATGATGACTGGCTTTTATATTGCAGTCTGCCCAGGGAGTGGGGGCTTGATACTGACTACCAGTAGCACTAGACTGAGGCAACGTGGGGATAGAGGGTTGGGGGTCCCCCAGGGAGGGGAGAGTGTGGGGGTATTGCCGGGGGGCAGCACTTCAGATAGAGGGGCACCAGGGTCCGGGAGGGACTCTGGAGCCAGAGGATGATAAGACACTGACCAGCAAGGGTGCTCTGATGGCTGGTGAGCTAATTCCCTGGACAACCAGCAGGAGACACTGCTGGGTGAGTCGTCGCATCGCTACACCCCTGATATACAGTGGAGTCTCTTCATTGGTCAGCTAGCAGGGAGCCACGGCTGGGCTCCCTTGCTATATCAGTGGCTGTACTGGAGTCTGTGAGGGTTTCCTCTTGCCTCCAAATCCTTTCCACACCTAGATTCTCCAGCAGATGTTTTGATATTGTGCAGCAAAAGCTGCAGGAAGCTTCTCCCAGTACCGAGCTCAGTGAATCCCCCTTTGCACCCTTTTTAGCTCAAGTGCCTATTCTGGACATTTGTAGAGCCGCGACTTGGTCTTCAGTACATATTTTTGCTTCTCATTCATGCCAACTCTCAACAGTCTAGAGATGATGCCAGATTATTTAAACAGACTGTAATCCCACCTAGTGAGTCACCTGAGATAGAATAGGCATGTATAATCACTTGAAAAAAAATGGTTACTCATCTGCTCTGCAGCTATTGTTCTTCGCGATATGTTTCATGTGTCCATTCCATGTCCTACTCTCCCTATCGGAAGAAGGAATTGAGGGGGCCCTGGACTGGCTCTGCCTTTTATTTCATGCCCAATTGTGGAGCAGCATGAGGGAGTAGAGAGGGCACGCATCACCCTGACAGGTACCACTAAGGGAAACATTTCTACTGCTAGTACACTGGGCATGTACTCATCTGAAGTGGAATGGACATGTGCAACACATCTCAAAGAACAACTGTTATAGAACAGGTTAGTAACTCTTTTATCCAGCTAAAAACTTATGTGTGAATTTTTCCTCACAGCAATTTTTCAGCAGATGGCACTGTCTGGCTGAGGAATTTTAAACGATGGTATTTTTTGCTAATGTTTTCTGTTCATCACAGCTAGGAACAAAATAAACTAGAATTGGCTGGGAGGTGCAGGAGGGAATTGTGAGCAATTCAGAAACTATTTCCTAGCCTTTTATATACCAGTTTCAACATTTTTTACTTTCTCCTTTGACCAGTGGGCAAAGACTTCAGGAATCATTTTTCACATAAACCTGTATCCCAGGGCAGTGTTTGTGTTGTTAATTATACTCTCGCCTAATTAGAGTAGGTGGTTGAATTAGGCATCTTCTCTTTTGGATGGCTATTACACAGACCATTTCCTCTTCTGAAAGTGGTAGATGTGTAATTATGTAGCGTTTCTTCAGGGTATGGAATGTTTTCTCATCACAGAGCTGGGAAGTAATTCCAAGCAACTTGCTATGTGGGTACTGACTGTGTATAAATGATCTTTCTCTCATTTGAAAACCTACCTCCACCCGCTTAGTTTCCAAAAGCATGAAATCAGGTACTCCACAGAACAGCACCCCTGATAAATAGCTGTTCCATCTGAGTTGAATTTTTAAACCAGCTAATGCTCTATAGGCCCTAACTCCCAGAGGGTCCCCATATCCAGTTCTTTAACTGCCTTCAGTGATATGCACTGAGATTCCCTGCCTCTGTGTCCCAACCAACCTCCAAAATGGCATGTAATCATCTCCAGTTGTCCAACTATAACCATTCCCACCTGGAGAAGGAGAACAGCAGATTTTCCCCCATCGGCCTTCTGCTACTGCTCAGCAGATTCACCACACATTCGAGCCAGTGATGCTGAGCCAGTCTCCACCCATCTGCTCCAGAGAGGGAGCAAACAGATGAGTAACTGCACTCCGTCCCACGAGCCTGAATCCAAAGTCCAAGGTCTTCATCTATGGATCTATGTATCTCTTACTTCTCTGTGCAGGTACGTGCTCTGATTTAGAATCTAGCCCTAGCAGAATTAGCTAATATTCACTAGACCCAGGATAGCTTCTTCTGAAAAATCATGGACAACTAGGATTGCTCTGAAAAGCTAGAGAAAAGTTTTCAAACAAGGACAGAAGAACGATCCTGGCAATTAGCATCCCTTCCATTTAACTTCCGTTGCGAATAACATAATGAAACAGTATTGCAAGAAAGAGAAAACAGGGGAACGGCACCATGAGCAATCAGCAGCCAAATGCATTTTCTTGATTGCTTTTTGCTAGAGTGATAAAAGTCTGCCACCTGCAGCACCCACTGAAGTCAAATATGGCTCAGGATGTAAGTGGATGAAGGGAACACAGTCACTGTAATGGATTTGGATTTTAGGGAAACATTTGGTGCTGTCTCGCAGAAAATCTTACTCAAAAAGTTAATTCAAAATGTCTTAATGGGACCACTGGCATGTGGATTGAAAATTGGCTGGAAGTTATAAAATGGTAATATTTTGAGGGGGTTGGTTAATGGGGTACTATTAGAGTCAAACTTGTTTAACACCCCCATTAATGGTCTGGGAGAGTGAGTAGGCAGCATGTTAATGGAATTCTCAGGGACTATTACATTAGAAGGAAATGTGAACACTAGTCAGCAGAAAGAACTAACACGAAAGGACAAGGAGTTGTTAGCAGGCTGGGTGGGCAGAAAATAAAATGAGATTCAATTTAGAGAAAAGCAAGCTAAATGATCTGGGGGGAAATAACCTGAAACACATACTGATCTATTCAATGAGTAGGAGACACTTGGGAATCATTAATGCTGAGAGAGACCTAAATGAAACTGGATAGCAAATTAGATACAACTTTGGAATATATTCAAAATAATTAGACCAATAAGCACAGAGGCTCTGGTTTCTGGTGTTACCATAATTGGGATGTTGGGTTCAGTTCAGGGCATTACATTACTAGAAATAAATTTCCAAATTGAGGGGATTTAGAGGAAAGAAATTAAAATGATCAGGAGGCTACAGGAATTGATCTATGAAGAAAATTTAAAAGAACTGTACTGGCTAAGGGATACATAAAAATGGCTACAAATAGTTGAAAATTGCAAGACCTTTAGATCTACCCTTTTACTCTTCATCTTTCTTGTCTATTTAAAAGACTATGAGCTTCTCAGGGTAGTGTATACTGCCTTTCGCTGTGTCTGTACAGTGCCTAGGCCAAACTGAAATTTGAGCCTTTAGGTGCTGCTGTAATACTAATAATTCATCATCATCACCACCACCAAAGAGTTTCTAGTTTCCTATTGGGGCAGGTCTTATTAACACTTCATTGTAAAATTGTAACAGCCCACTACATTCGTTGACTATTAATACACTGGTGGTGGATCTCCACATTCCCTTTCCGAATCTCATTACAGTATTTACTTAATTGACTGTAGCTACTTAAACTGCATGCCAGCCACAGCAGACACAGAAATAGAGCGCTAGGTGGTGAGTAGGAAAGATGGGGCCCATCTGTGGCCAGCCCTGCACCTGAGCACCCAGAAGCGTGCAATGGTGCCCTCTGTTCTCTAGGGGCACTAAGATTCATACAGTTCTGTCTTTTCCCCTAAACCAGGGGTCTCCAAACTACGGCCCAGGGGCTGGATCCAGCCCACAATGTCGATTTGTCTGGCCCTCCAGCTAGGGTGACCAGACAGCAAGTGTGAAAATTCAGGACAGGCAATGGGGAGTAATATAAGAAAAAGCCCCCAAAATCAGGACTGTCCCTACAAAATTGGGACATCTGGTCACGCTACCCCCAGCTGAGCAGGCACGTGGAGAAGCTGCTGCTGCCCCACCCCCACGAGCTGCTGCCAGTGGCCCCATGTGCGGAGGGGTGAGTGCCCCTGCGGTGCGGCTGGAGGAGCAAAGTGGGGGGAGTTGCGGTAGTGGCATAACTGGAGGAGCAAAAGGGTGAGTTCCCCTGCGGCGCAGCCAGAGGAGCAAAGTGCGTGTAGGGGTCACGGCAGTGGCCGGTGGAGCAGAGGTCGGGGTTGCGGCAGTGGCCGGAGGAGCAAAGCAGGTGGTGGTGTAGCAGTGGCCCATGAAGCCCCTTCACAAATCTAATATGGCCCTTGTTTCAAAAAGTTTGGAGACCCCTGCCCTAAACCATCAGGGCTTAGCGAATCAAAACTCTGGGGAGGAGCCAACTCAAGCAGTGAGAGAGACTTTCACCAGCAGAGCAGCCTCAGTAGGCACCGTTGGATACTGATGATATCATCAGGCTGCTTTCTATAGTTTTCCCTCTGGACGTTCTCTCCCCAACTCTGATTAGCTGTGAGCTCAACTCCACCTGCCTCTTCTCTTGCAATCGCTTCACCCCGCTCTAGCTCATCTCCATCTTTCCCACCTTCCTTCCTTCACTCCTCTCCTTCCCTTGTTTCCTGAGCCCCCCTTCTCTTTCTGTCCCCCTTCCCTTCCTTTGTCATCTCCCCACTTAACAATCATCTCCCAACACAACCCTACCCTAAAAAATTAACAAACAAAAATATTGCCACTCCAATGCGTCCCTCTGCCATGTACATTGGCCAAACCGGACAGTCTTTACACAAAAGAAAAAATGGACACAAATCTGACATCAGGAATCATAACATTCAAAAACCAGTAGGAGATCATGACAATCTCCCTGGCCACTCTATAACAGCTCTGAAGGTGACAATTTTAAAACAGAGAAACTTCAAAAACGGACTCCACCGAGAAGCTACTGAACTGGAATTAATTTGCAAATTGGGCACTATCAAATCAGGGTTAAAATGAGACTGGGAATGGCTAGGTCATTACACTAATTGAATCTATGTTAAGTATCCTCATACCTTCTTGTCAACTATCTGATATTGACCATCTTGATTATCACTACAAAAGGTTTTTTTTTCTCCTGCTGATAATAGCCCATCTACATGAAATAGCCTCTTAGAACTGGTATGACTTCCACCTTTACATTTTTTTCTCTCTGTGTATATATATCTTACCTACTGTGCGTTCCATTCTATGCATCTGATGAAGTGGGCTATAGCCTACGAAAGCTTATGCTGAAATAAATTTATTAGTTTCTAAGGTGCCACAAATACTCCTGTTCTTTTTACAGACTATCACTGTTCTCTTCGATTGTATGTTCTATGCCTTCCCCAATCCTGTGTGTGTCTTGATAAACTGTAAGCTCTTTGGAGCAGGGTCTGGCCAGCACTCTAACACAATTTGTTTTCTGTTGCTCCTTAGGCACTACTGTAAAAAACATAACTAAATAAAACAAAACTAGTTTGTTGTTCTTTATGAGCAACAAAAACGAGAGGTATTGCAAGAATCTAACTGTGAGAAGGATAATGGCTCTCCCAGCCAACAATGATAGTACAATGCATTACATTTTGATAGTTTCTGTCGTCAAAACCCAAAACAAAGCAACAAACAAACCCCCACCCCCACTCGCCCAAGACCTTTGGAGAGGCCTATCTTTTTTTCTACTGATTATGGTTATTTTAGTGTTCCAAGATGAAATAATGTGGCAAATTCACAAAGTACAGATAAGAATGGTTGTTAGTACATTTTGGCAACCAGGACTGGTATCTGAATCACTAGAGAGCAGAATGGATTTGCTCATTACTAAAAAATGAGAGGGTTTGATTCACCACAGCCTTGTCATTTGCTCTGTGCAGAGAGGATGGTAAATGCTAAGATGGACTAAGTGAAGGAAAAATTCAGACACAGAAAATTCAGTGCTCAGGTTGTGCCTTAAATTCAATATGAGGAAAAAATAATTAAATTAAGGGGTAGATTCTCTGTTCGTGTAAACAAGTGTAGCTCCAATGAAATCAGTGGAGCTGTGCCAGTTTATGCCAATGGGGGAGCTAGGATAATTTACATCTGCTGAGAATCTGGTCCTTCATCTCTTTGAATGCCTACTGTACACGTTAACGCTGTAGCTGGTCTTGCTCCTCATACATAGTGTTTGCTAATAAGGAAAACAGCAGCCCCTACCTGCATTCAGAAAAATGTCTGGAAGCAATGGTTTAAAGGAAGCAATCACTGCTGTCAACAGACTATTTGCTGCTGGCGTGTGAGTGGTTCTGTTGGCTAGTACTCTGCTGCATTTTGGATTTGGATAAAGAGGGCCACCAAAGCTGAGAGAGAGACCATATAGGTTGAGAGATGTAATGAGATGGAAGATTGTTATTTATGTTGCAGTAGCACTTAGAGTCCCTAATCAGGCCTCAGTGATCTAGCCCCATTGGGCTAGGTGCTGCACAAATGAGTAGCACAAGGACAGTCCTGCTCCAGAAAACTCCCAGACTAGGACAGACAACTTGCTACGTATTTTGGAGTATAGGCAGATTGAGGATTTATTCATTCTTTTTGTCCCTCTACCTCCCAACCAAGCACTCACTTGGCCAGTTTAAAATTTCTAGCATTTTCCCTCTGTGAAATACAGTGACAGCCCATCGGCTAGTGAATCAGTATCCCTCCAGTGAAGTCAAAGGAGTCATGCTGATCTCCACAGGCAGAAGATCTGATCCACAGCATTTACCATTTTTTTTAAATGTGTCTTTTCTTGTTGTTTCTTACAGAACAGGGACTGACACTGGTTCTTCCACACTGATTCTGCCTCTTGGGTGAGCCATGTTACTGTTATCTCTGCTCACTTCCCACACCCTCTGGAAGCCCACTCACTTCTGTCCATCTGTCCACAGGTCTTCCCACAGATTTCCTGATCCCCTTTAGCTGGTACATTGGGCAGTCAGACCTACCTATCTCTGGGCTGAACCCTGGGAGCCTCCATTTTGAATTTTCATGAGCTCAGGGTCACAATGCTCATTGGATAGCGCTGAACCCCAAAGTGCATGAATATTAAAAACAGAGGCATGAGAAACTCAGCACAGAGGAAGCTGTCTTTGATACTCTTCGCTTGGAAGATAACACTAATGCACTAGCACCCTCTGCTGTGAAAGCACTAACATAAAAGGACACTGCTGGTGCTGTGGAAATGTCCTCTGGGCAATGCATTACTCTAACCAGCAACATCTGGTGTATTCTAATCTTGGGCTTGCTTCAGCAGAAACTGTAAATCGTGCTCAATTGTTCCACCATTTGTTTGGGTAGAGAAACAGCCACTAGACAATAGGAAAGTACAAGACCACCAGCATAATTTTCATGTGGGACCAAACCTTGAACCTGGGCCTTCCTGGTTCATACACACCCCCTCCCATCACCACCAGAAAAAGGAGAGCTCCAAGGGGCGTCTGAGGTAGATTATTGTGAAAAGTCATTATTAATGTATCTGAACAAGCTCTCTGATCCGTCATTGGACAATGGCAGACTTGCCACTTCTTGCTGGAGACCCACCATAAGCAGGGTGGATTCAGACCTTTAGAAGCCCTAAGCACTGAAAAGATTATGGTGCCCCCCCATATGTAATTCAAAATAAAAACAATACTATACCGTAAAATAAAATTTTATGTTTTGAAATGACACAAAACTTACATGTATGCTGAAATTAAAATAGCTTCTTTCTAGATTTTCTGATTGCAAAATTCTGGATAAGTTAATTGAAGCTGACTCGACAAAGCAGGTCCACTTCCATACACAATAGAGAAAGTGAATCAAGTCTGTCCTGATACATTGTTGTTCTCTGAGAGTTTTTTATTCTTTTCCGTTGAGAAAAAGAGTGTTCTGTGGAGCAGTTAGTAATCGTCAGTGTTAGAAAAATACGTAGTGTGATCTCTGCATTTGGAAATACACATTGTATTCCGTCTTTCAATATTGTGTCATGAAGATCCATGAGACTGAATTTCATTTTTCCTGTTTCCTTAAACTTTGCATGCATATAACAGTGGAACTGCCATACTTCTCCACAGAGATTCATATTCAAGTCAACAGGGTATGAGTCAATTAGCTTTTGGGAACCTTGTGAATATTGTTCATCAGATAAGTCCATATCGTTTAGAAAAGAAAATCTACTTGATACTTCTTTGTACACTTCACCTCTTCTCTTCATATGAGCTTCAAGTGTATCAATTATAGCAAAGTAAGTAGATACGTGAAATTTGTCTGTAGGATTCAATGCTGTTTCTGTTGCACTGCTATCATTTGCTTGTTTTCTCCTGATCGGGACTGGGCTTCTTTGTAGTTAGTATCAGGCAAGATATCTTTTGATATGTCTTCAAATCTTTCAAAATCATTCCTCCAAGTGTGTAAGTGGTCTGCTAATGATTGACAGAGGTCTGCACAAGTTTTCAAATCCAATTCTTTTTCTTGGAGAGCTTTACTTGTGTGGTAAAAGTGTTTTAAAATTTCATTCCACATGGTCAACATGAATACAAACTCTAGTTCTTGCATCTTGTTTGCAATGTTCTCTGCCTCTTGTACAGTTTCTCCCTTTTGTGATTGGTCTTCAGCTATACTTTCTAATGCATCCACAATTTTTGAGTAGGACTCCAGAATTGCACTTGTTGCTATGGCAAGTGCCTCCCAGCGAGTATTAGAAAGAGATTTCAGCACATGATCATTGCCCAAATATGTTTTAAGAACTGCCCATTGGTGTGCTGAGGCAGAGAAAAATGTATAAAGTAACTGGACTGTTGAGAAAAACCTTACTACCACTGGAGTGTAAGGAAGTCTAATAAAGTTCTGATTTTTCCCATGATGACTACTTGGATGCTTTTTTTTAAATATCAATTTTTTTAAAAAAAAATCTCTTTTTTTTTGTGCCCTCTGCTTTGCTGGTGCCCTAAGCACGTGCTTAGTCTGCCTATTGGGTAATCCAGCCCTGACCGTAAGCCTTGCTGACAGGCTACACTGCCAGAACCTGGGTTCTTCAGATATGAGCAGTCACTGCCCCACATGAACTCATTCTAACAGTGTGAAGTGCTAACTAGGTTCTGGGAAATTCTTAACTCTCCTTCCTAAAGATTTAAGTTTTAAACATAATGATAAAAAGTCAAAGTAACCTCACCACCCCGCTGAAGTACCACATCACTGAAGTGACATTGCACCTATAAAGTCTCAAGGTCCCACAAGCTTTTATAGCAGTTTGTTTTACTGAGATGATGTAAAGGTTTATTGCAGGCAATCCTTGTACTTTCTCTGACTGTGCACCAAGCAGGAGGCAACCCTGTAGCTCACCCAGTGCCAACTGAATTATTATCTTTCTGGGCCACCCTGTATTGGGTAATAGCATTTGTGTACTTATTAACTGAGGTTAAACTATAGCTTTCCTCAGCTGAGATCAGACCTGTTAATGGACTAGCACAATGAAGAACATATTACGTGTAATATATCATTGCAATTGCTTTTCTAATTCACCAATACAAAACTATAGTGTTTGCTTATGATCTCACCAGGGAAAGGCATCTTTAAATTGAAGACGGAGATGAGGCTGCCCAGGGGATTGACATAATCAATCAGTTAAGGGTTTTTATAACATCCAATATTTTAGTATCCAAGGGGCCTGACCTTAAGTGTATCACAGGTCAGTTAAATCTGCATAGTGCGCTTCATAGTATACTCCATGGTATCTTCTGCTACCCTTCCCTCCTTGAGTGCGGGTGACTCTGCTTTGGGAATAATATATTATACTTTGTATTATCATCATTATATTTTGGAAATACTTTGCCAAAGGGAAGGATCTTGCAGTGAGCCTTGACAGTGGTCAAGTTTTGGGTAAGACGTCTCCGCAGGATATCGAGCTGAATCTTCCCACCCAAGAAGACTTTGTCTTTGTCTCTCATTTGTCCTGTTAACTGTTTTGGAGAGTCATGAGTAGAAACACAATCACTGATGGTGAAATTTATCTCAGTGTACAAGACCTGTGCACTACCTGAATCCTACGTACAGTCTCAAAATTGATATTCTTCAAACTTGACTTGATTTATAGGTCTCAAGGAGACTGTAATTTCAATTGGGTGACCTTCTTGAAGACAATGAAGTTCTATGAAGTTCTACTTGTTTGCCAATAATCCGGCATATATAGTCTGTATCTCATATGGGAAAGGGGTTCTTAGTTTTCAGAACTTGTTTTAGTTAATGGACAATAACAATTAGCAGTTAATCCTTTGCCTTATTTATTTTTCCAAGATGTCCTCTAAGTCTCTTACCGGTATGAGTTATTCTGTCTCATGATGTGTTATTTGATACACAGGTAATTTAGGGGACCCTATTGTCATGCCTCAGGTTAGGAATAGTTCCATGTACTTCAATGGAGTCACCTTAGTATGTGAGAACAACAGTGAGAATTTCATTTTGATCTGGTCTATAGAAAGTAGACTGCTTCAAAAAAGAAATCACTTAAGCAATGTTCTTGTCTCATTCCAAGGCACCTAGTTTTTTCTGCTGGTTTCATTCAGCATTTCAGCTTTTGCCACAGGGAAGCTGACACTCAAAGGGAAAACTCAATGGGTAAAAACCATGTGAACCAAACCGGAAAATCTCATGTAGCTTTACACCCGTTTTTTTTCCTTCAGTAATGATGAACAGGTTGAATGAAGCCTTTTGCTTTGTTTCAACAGGCATTTTGTCAATTGTTCCACAAGATGGCAGCAAAGGAAAATTGTTGCCCAGGTAAAGGACAAAGACACACAAGGACACAGAGTATTCCAGCTGTGATTAAGACAGGGAAAATACCATTGTGATAGAACCATGAATGCTTGTGGGAAGCCACCTGGTGAGAGAGATTTATTATATGCTTTCCAAGCTTCCAAGTCTATGAAGAGCTAAATGAAAGTTTCTTTGTATTACATTAAAGATATGCCCATGTGTTACAGTGCAACAGCTTAACTCTGACACCTGGGCTTTGAGGTCCTGATTTCAACTGTTAATTTTTGTCCCCCCCACCCCACCCCCCGCAACCTCCCCCGAGAAATGTAACCACAAAAATAGCTTTCTAATCCTCTATTTTTATTTGTGTTGCAGTAACACTGAAATGCGTCAACAGAGATTCGCATACAATCACTGCCCCGAAGAATTCACGGTCTAAATAGACAAGACAGGCAAAAGGTGTGAGAGGAAATAGTGGTGCAGAGAGGTGAAGTGACTTGCCCACAGTCATACAACTGGTCAGTGACAGAGCTGACACTAGAACTCAAACAGCCTGACTACCAGGCCCTATCCACTGACTAAACCATGTTACCTCCCTGCTGGTTTATCATATTCAGCACAATGGGACCATGATCCCTACTGGAGCTTCTGGGTGCTACCAGAATATAAATAAGGGCCATATAGTGATATCTTTACTCACACTGAGTAGGACTTTACTCCATGTGAAGTTCCATTGAATTTAATGGGAGTGTTGGTGGACTGTGGCAGTACCCAACGTGAGCAAAGATATTGCATTCTGATCCATAGTGAAGAGTCATGGTGAGTTGATGGCTTGACAGAGGAAAGGAAAAGGAGCAGGGGAGCACTAGAAGGGGACATACAGGAGGAAATGAATATTATTTTTTTCCCTTTCTCTATTTATGTCTCTCTCACGCTATAGGTCAGCCAACTTATGAAAGAGAGGTTAGATATTTCCTTAGAAAAAGGGAACCCCGAACAAATTCCAAATGTATGCAGAATTTTATTGTTTCCTTAATGATAGATATGTCCCTCTGAGACTAGTAGAATGGATGCCTCTGTAGCTCACTGTCAGATAGATGTGATCAGTAAGAATCATTATAAACCCTCATGCCTCAAGTCCCATTGTGGGCACTAGCCCTGAGTCCTGATTGCTCTTGGCTAACCACTGTGTAATTGCATAAAAGCTTTCTTGGTATGTCCCCATGATACCAGCCCTCCCCACATCCAATTAGTCTTGCAGAAATCTAGTTGGCTTCCACATTAATGCCTGCCAACATGGTCTGCTGGGATAAAAGGAGTGACTCTGATGCTAAATGGCTGCAAATAATTTCTTTAGGAGCCTCAAGACAACATTGACAAAAATCAAACCTATTTTGTAGAGATGAACACATTCTGTAAGATCAAAAGAAAAACACCTAATAAGTACAGCTAAAAGACCAGTTTCAAATACGCAAAAAATCCTTTCAGTGTTAAACTGGGTATTTAAATAGTAACAGTGCGCTATTCTGTAATACAGAGCTTTGACAAGGTACTGTTTGGATGGTGGAGTAGGAGTGTTTTTTAAGCAAACAACCACAAAGTGCCACTCTCCATTATTCTAAGCTTGTAGAATAATGAAAAAATCAATCAGTCAATCAAATCTTGATAACAGTGACAGAAAATAGATCAAAATTCTTGTGAGCCTTTCCTGAGATGCTAAAAGGATTAGGCTCCTCAGGCAGGAAATCTTTTCTTTAAGTGTTCCTTTAAGCCTAAGAAATAGGTTAAGCAAAAAACATATAATAAATTCAACAAGCTGGGCTGTAAAACTAGATGTTCAAGAGGTCTTGGCTTCCAAGTCTCTTCTAAAAGTCACTCATGAGTGTTATACCTAATGCTAACATGGGTCTATTAGGTAGGATTATAGAGGGGATGACATTGTCTAGTGGGCTGGACACTATGATGCCTACTGTAGAGGAAAATGTTTTCATTATTTCCTAATATTGTAATTTCAGAAAAAAGAGTTTTTCATATAAACTGTCCCCGGCAGAGCTGAAAACCAATGAAATCCACAAGGTGAAACTGTTTAGCTATGGTTTACTTCCCACACTGAATGAGCATTCCAAATTATAGAAGCTTTTCTTGGTAAAATAATTTACCAGATAACACCATGTGTGTGTAAACTTACATACTGCCTCAGAGTATAGCTGTGAAGATTGGTCAGGAGCTGTGAGGGTTCAGGCTTGATGGACAAGATGGAAATACATCTATTAGACAACTAAAATCAAATGAGTTTTAGTTCCTAATGAATCCAAAACCCAAAAGTGATACTCAAACAACCCCTTCCCCCAGTATTGTTATATATTATTGTTCTTCATTATTTGTTAAATGTTGGCACCATGATTTGCTGCTATCTAGGACACAGATACCAACATGATCCCTGTCTCAGGCAGCTTGGAGTCTTGAGCCATAAACTGCAGACAACACATACTGGTGATTCAGATGAAGAAATTACCTTAGATGATTCTTTCTTCTTCTCCCCTTCCACCACTGACTTCCCTCACCCTCATTTTCCTCCCATTTAAATGTGATTTTATTTTTATTGTGGTTTCATATCAAAACCACAAATTTCCAAAGGTTTAGGTTTGAAACCATAAATCGTCCAAGGATAGTGTGATGGGATGTCCACCCCATGCAAGACTGGAAGGGATTCAGGTGTGCAGGTCGGCCAATTAACTGCCCAGGCTGCACCTGAAAGAGGAGCCAGGGAGCAGGGAATTGATTAGACGTGGGGCTAAGATGGACAGGAGGGGGCCTGTATAAAGGCCAGGAGCTGAAAGCAGAAAGAGACTGCAGGGAAGTAGTCTGCAGTTACTCTCTGAGAGGAGGGAGCTTGGCCTGGCAAACCCAGAGAGAGCAGGGGGACCAGAAGGTAGAGCTATGAAGTAGGAAGGAGTTCAGGGGAAGACCAACACAGGCTGGGCCCAAGCAAGTCACTGTGGCCAAAAATAGCATCCCTGAACTGGAACCTAGAGGAGAAAGTGGACCCTGGCTCCTGGGGGTTTTGGTTGCTTTGTAATCATTACACAGTCATCAATGCCATGGGGTTATCTTTGGACATCATCAGCCATCCTTGTTCTGGGGAGAGAGAGTACTAGGCTTGAAAGAACGGTGTTTGATGCTTATTTGTAAAATGTTTGTGCTACTCAAGAGCTACTTGAAAATGATGCATATCCTGGACTGAAACTGCCGACCTGTGTGCACATTAGCAGCCTGTACTGATAAAAGGAACACAAGTGCTACTTAGAAGTGTCACGGGAAGGCGAGGAACATGGAAAGCCATTGGAAGTGACACGCTCACTGTTCACTAAACAAATCTCACATCAAACACTGAGAGCATTACTAATGCTAGCAGTTGTCCTCTGAGAAGTATTAGGATGGATTTCTAAATGAATCTGAATGTCACAGTTAGCAGATATAACCATGTTTTAATGGCATTTTTTAGTGCATGTCTCCTGAAAGAGCTGCATATTCCTTGACTTGTTTCAAGGAGGAGGAGCATGTTGTGACGTTGCACCCTCTATGATTTTATGAAAATATGCTAATGAGAGTGAATATAATGTTACTGGAATATGCTTTATGCAAAAGGTCTCTTGTAAGGTATCTTTACAAAGCTTATTATCTACTGAGTGTGTTCATCCTGGTTGCATGTATGTATCATTCTCATATAGAAAATTAGGAATAGGAAATATAACTCTGGGCTCCTATTCTAGTTATGCAAAGCGAGGGCCATTAATGGTGGTTTGGAATCTTAATGGCTCCCATTACCAGGACAATTGGTTGTAAATGGCTCTGTTTACCTGCAAGCCTCCATTTTATACCTGTGCACCAACAAGTAGATAATATGTCACCTGAACTGGAATTCATCTTTAACCTGATTTTTTTCCATTTAGATGGAATGGCTGGAACTGAGAGAGAGACAAAGGATTCCCACCTTGTGCCAAAAATATATACAGGGGTGGAACAGATCAAAGGGGCGGCCAGTCATGTGGAATCCTCTGCTTTTCACCTAAGATGCCTGTTGGAACTAACAAGAACTGTACCGGAGAAAAGATTGAGACCAGACTAGGAAGGAGTCTAGTCTGTGCATGAAGCTTATTGGAACATCTCTAAGGATGAGATTTACCTGTATTCCGTTTCGTAATGTATTAGGCTTAGACGTGAGTGTTTTGTTTTATTTTACTTAGTAACTTACTTTGTTCTGTTTGTTATTACTTGGAACCACTTAAATCCTACTTTTTGTACTTAATAAAATCACTTTTGTTATTAATTAACCCAAAGTAAGTGATTAATATCTGGGGGAGCAAACAGCTGTGCATATCTTTCTACAAGTGTTATAGAGGGTGGACAATTTGAGAGTTTAGTTAATCCTCTTCGCTCCTAGTGGAGCATAATGGCACCAACCATTCTTCTCCATTTGACTTGATCTTGGGCTAACCAGTAGATTTCATCCCAGGTCTTTCCCATATTTTTCATTTCGCCTTCGATAGTTTTTTGCCATGTTCCCAGCGGTCTGCCTCTCCTTCTTTTTCCCTGTGGTGTGAAAGGAGGAGGGTTTTGCGTTGGGCTAGCAACCCACCATGTAAAAAAACGAACGCTACAGAAACGTCAACCAAATCTTCAGAAGTTCACAAAATCCTGGGTAATCAGCCAGAGATTCGGGCGGTAACGCCGAATATGACAAACAGGGATCAAAGCCGAAAGGAAGGTCCTGTTTCGATGGAGTCTCTGGCTAAACCTAAACAACAAGTAAAGATAGCAGCATGGAATACCCGAACAATGTACGAAACAGGAAGAACAACACTGGTAGCAAAGGAGATGAAAAAGTATGGCATTAACATCCTAGGGGTCAGTGAGATGAGGAGGACGGACACTGGTATTTGAGAGTTTACCCTGTATAAACTTTATACAGAGTAAAATGGTTTTATTTGGGGTTTAGGCTCCCAGAAGGACTCAGTATGGGGTGCTGGGAAAGTCCCTGTTAATTTAAACAACAAAGAGTCCAGTGGCACCTTAAAGACTAACAGATTTATTTGGGCATAAGCTTTCGTGGGTAAAAAAATGACTTCTTCAGATGTATGGAGTGAAAATTACAGATGAAAGCATTGTTGTACTGACACATGAAGAGAAGGGAGTTACCTTACAAGTGGAGAACCAGTGTTGACAGGGCCAAATAGATCAGGGTGGATGTAGTCCACTCCCAATAATTGATGAAGAGGTGTCAATTCCAGGAGAGGCAAAGCTGCTTTTGTAGTGATTTATGTCCATTTATTATTTTACGAAGGGATTTTCCGGTTTGAGGGGCATGGCTGGCACCTGTTGGCATATATCACATTAGTGCAGGGGTCAGCAACCTTTCAGAAGTGCTGTGCCGAGTCTTCATTTATTCACTCTAATTTAAGGTTTCGCAGACCGGTAATACATTTTAACGTTTTTTAGAAGGTCTCTATAAGTCTATATATTATATAACTAAACTATTGCCATATTGTAAAATAAATAAGGTTTTCAAAATGTTTAAGAAGCTTCAATTAAAATTAAATTAAAATGCTGATATTATGCCATCAGCCTGCTCATCCCACTGCTGGGCTGGGGTTCTGTTCACCTAGGCTGGCAGTGGGCTGAGCGGGCCCAGCGGCGTAATATCAGCTTACCTGGACAGCTCCCATTTGGTGCCGGGGTGCAGGTGGGAAGGGGGTGGTGGTGGTGCAGGAGCTCCCATTTGGTGCTCAGGGTGGGGGTGGGGATGTGGAGGGTGCAAGAGTCAGGATTTGGGGGGGTGCATGAGGTGTGGGGGGTGTCTGGATATGTGTTGGGATGCCAGAGTCAGGACTGGGGTGTGTGTGGCGGGGTGAAGAGTCAAGCGGAGGGCTTGGTGTGTGTGAGGGGGGTACAGGTTCAGAGCAGGAGCCTGGGGAGTGTGCAGAGCAGTGGTCTGGGGGTGGTGCTGGGCTGCAGGGCTCAGGGCAGAGGGCTGGGCGGGGGCAGGGCAGAGGGCTGGGGGTGTGGGCTGGGGTTCTGGGGGTGCTCCCAGCCCCTTGCCCTGAGTGGCTCACGGCAGGGGGCTGGAGGAGATATGTGTCAATTCCACCCTCTTCCTCAAGGCACTTCTCCCGCTTCTTCTCTGCCTTGGCGAGCGAGACTGGAGCAGAGAACATCACCTGACTGGCCGGCAGGGAGGGAGGGACAGGGAGGAGGAGGAGGAGGAGGAAGGTCAGGAACACAGGTAGCTGCAGGAAGAGGCAGGGGAGCCGGGCAGGACCAAGCTTCTGCCCCTTGCCCCTTGTCCCTGCAGGAGGGCATGGGAGGAGGGTGCCCTGCCCCCACAGGAGAGGGTGTGGGGGCGGGGAGGCAGAGAAGAGCCGGGCTGGGCAGGATTTTTAATGGCATGCTGAAGGCATGGCATTAAAAATCGGCTTGCATGCCGTCTTTGGCACGTGTGCCATAGGTTGCCAACCCCTGCATTAGCAGATGTGTATTGAGACCCTGCAGTTCTGCCTGTCTACCTGGTCCTGTGCATGAAACTGGAAGCATTTCAGAGAATGCTACCATGGAGGTTCTGGACTTCAGTCTCTTACCTAGATGCCTAAATTATGCCTCCACGACCTCTCTCCTATCCTTCCTCATGTCATTGATACCCACAACCACTGGCTTCTCCCCAGCACTACACATAAGCTTCACATAAAATATATGGCAGAATGCAGGTAAAACAGAGCAGGAGACATATCAATGCTCCTCAAAGGAGTTCAGTCACAAATTTAATTATTGCATTTTTTTAAATGAGAGTAATTAGCATGGAAGCATGTCCTCTGGAATGGTGGCCAAAGCATGAAGGAGCATATGAATGTTTAGCATATCTGGCACATAAATACCTTGAAATGATGACTACAAAAGTGCCATATGAATGCCTGTTCTCATTTTCAGGTGACATTGTAAATAAGAAGCGGGCAGCATTATCTCCCGTAAAAGTAAACAAATCTGTTTGTCTTAGTGATTGGCTGAACAAGAAGTAGGACTGAGTGGTCTTGTAGGCTCTAAAGTTTTACATTGTTTTGTTTCTGAGTACAGTTATTTAACAAAAAATCCACATTTGTAAGTTGCACTTTCATGTTAAAGAGATTGCACTTTGGTTCTTGTATGAGGTGAAAATATTATTTCTTTTGTTTATTATTTTTACAATGCAAATATTTGTTTTAAAAATAATAATATAATAATATAATAATAAAATAATAATATAAAGTGAGCTCTGTGCACTTTGTGTTCTGTGTTGTAATTGCAATCAATATAGCTGAAAATGTAGAAAAACATCCAAAAATATTTAATAAATTTCAGTTGGTACTCTATTGTTTAGCAGTGTGATTTAAACTGCGATTAATCATGATTCATTTTTTATCACAATTTTTTGAGTAAATTGTGTGAGTTAACTGCAATTAATCAACAGCCCTAATTAATATGCAATTCATGACCCTAATTTTTCCTTCTCTGAGCATTGTAATTTTTTTCTTGCATTTATATTTCTTGATGCATAGCAGAGACCTACATATGTTTCAATTCATCTCTAACGCGTGGAACTCTCTGCACCAGTTGTTCAGATCCAGGTCTGCATTTGTGTAAGCACGAGCTTGATGTATGAGCACACATATATTCTACCTACAGCTTTTCTACAGAGCCTCTCACTATAGTCTCAAGCACTTTGGAGTCTGGTTCAATACTCATTGATTCTTTTCTTTGTACACTCACATTTGTATACACAGGTCCCGGGTTTTAACACATTAGCACCCCTGTGATAGAGATGTCACAAACTAAATCCATTCTCTTAAACTCTGGCTCCACTGCATTAAAGTGTTAGTGGACCAAAGGCACTTAGATGCTATGCAGAGGGGTGCAATAGAAAAGCCCATGAAAGGTCCTTTTGATGATCCTATTGTAGTTTGCAGAGACTAGCAGTTTTAACAGCCTCCCCGAGGGGCGATGGCCATCGTATAATTCAATTTTCACATTCCAGGGTTCTTGGATTTAGCTGGCAACCAGGGCCCAGCATAAAAGTGGCCCAGCATAAAGGTGGCCAAATATAGTCTCCTTAGGGGCATTTTTCAAGTCAGAGAGAATCAGGAGTGTGAAGGAAAGCTCATTGCAAAGGTTGAGCAAGAGTTACTGGCTTCATGGAAATGTAATCAGCCATGTTGGAAGCTTGAATTGGGAGGAATGGGAGAAAGAGCCTCACTTGAATTAATGGCAGTAGAAGTCTGACCTGGGTTAGCTCTTATATTCAGACAATTGAAACAAATCAGTCTGAGCACAAGGCCAAATGGAGAGGGATTGCAGTTCTTAGTGACAGTGAGGGGAATGAAGGTGAGAAGTGCGATGCTAACTGCATTAGACACTGGTGTGATTAAAAATAGTATCTTCAATTCCATTAGCTGGGATAGACGTCTCAAGAGCTGTTATTCCCTCCTGTTTCAGGTTGTCGATTGAAAAGTAGCTGGGGCCAGAAATGAATTTGGGTTCATGATACAGTATTGAATGATTATTTATTTCTACTATTCAGGAATGGGACTCAATGTTGCCAGGACAAGCTTAAGGCAATCTGGGGGCCTCAACACACTCTATATGGGGACTGTCCTTGGTCACACCCCCACATTATAGCCACACCTCCATGTACTGGGTCCCTACATCTTCTTGGGGTGGCAATACCAGAGGCCACCTATACAAGAATGTTGTGCTGGAGTGCCCACTTCGAGAAGGTGCCAGGGTTCTTTGTGTACAGGTAGCTTGGGGTGTGTCTATAGGTGAGAAGAGTCAGATGCCCTCCACCCTTTGTGCGTGTGTGGGTTACTTCCGACACCATCATATCAGAACTGAGATTGGCCGGTGACAGTAAATCCCTCCTTTATCCCCTCATATAGACCCCGGTGGGTGGCACAGAGTAATGTGTTTCAGGGTTACTCACCCAATAGATGAAAGGAGCAATTCTCATCTCTCTGAGCTATTGTTTCAGGCTGCCTGCAGACTCCGGCAGACATTGCTATGACACTTATTTCACATTTTGAATGTTTTCTTCAGAACTGTTATCAGAAACTGGCCCTGGCTTTTGCAGATAAAATAACCCAGTCAGTCAGACTTGGAATCCCACTTGTCCCACCTCACCCCAAATCCTTCCTCCTCTTCTGCAGAGAAGAAAGATGGAGGCAGGGCAAGTCATAAATAAAAACGCATAGACAAGAAGGACTCATCATGGGTTCTAAGAACAGCCCCAGAAGGAGCCTGATACTAAGGGAGGGAAGCCTTAGCTTTATCCTGATCCAGCCTGAATCTTTAGCTGGCTGATCGGAGAAGTCATCTCAGTTGAGAGCAGTTGCCTGGGTAGATCACAGAGCTGATGCTAGCTCAGGAAGTACCTCCTTCCTAGCTCTTTAAGAGCTTTCCTATTGGTAATAACACCCTGTTGTGTACCGATTTGCTCCCTATTTAGCCAATTAAGTTGGCCAAGAGTGGGATGACACTGACACCCATGCAACCATATTAGGGGTCTGGCAAAGAGCTATCCACGGGCAGCCTTTCGGTCAGCTTGGAGGGAAACTGAAGGAGGCCTCCTTAGATGCAGTATAAAGGTTTTAATATCTTAACCTGAAGGATCAGACAATGGGCACTGCCAGATGAAGCTCATGATAAATGGCCATGATAAACTGCCAGATGAAGCTCATGATAAATGGCCATTCCTAGTTTGAGAGATTTTCAAAGAGCACAGCACATTTAGAAACACTGATCCGCTGCCTTTTACTTTAAAAAATTTCCCCCTAAAAGCTTAGTGCAAGGCCCGTTATGGAATAGCCCGGTGAACTCAGAACACTTTTAATAGGCTTGAAGTTCTCCACAAGTATGTCACTGTTTTCCCGAGGCAAGAGAAGGAAGAGCAGTGTGATTTGGGTGTGCTCTGAGCTGCTATATGATTAATAATTCAAAGCAGCAGAAGCTTTTATTCTGCCTTGATGCTTTGCACTGTCACTTTCATCAATAAAAACTCTAGCCTCTGTTGTTCAGCAGGAACGGTTAATCCAAGTGAAATACTATGCTTTATAAATATTATTTTTGTCTTGAGACAGATTCAGCTAATGGTGCAGTTCAGACTTTGCCAGGAGAGAAACAATAAAACAAATAATTCGCTAATTCCCCTAATTAGCCTTCCTGACAAGTATAAGAAACACATTTTTAATTATGGATTGCGGTTATGTAAGGTTTTTCATTTGGAAAGATCCTTTTGAACATCTAAAAATAACCTCTCTGCTTCTCCCAACCCAAGGAGAAAATTTTCTCTCCGCTCTCCTTTTACTGCTTTCTCTATTCTCTGTTCTGCAGCAGTCATTTGTGGCCTTTGAGACACAGAAGATTGCATAAGTCATGGAAGACTGCATAGTTATTTTTATCACACCAGACTCACACATGCTTATTTGCAAATGATTGAGACATTTAATAGTAACGAGATATGGCACTTACCTAGCACATTGAACTCAAAGCACTTTACTCATATGGGAATATATTAATACCCCCCTTTGGCCAAGATCACATCTTGGGTCACTGTCAGAGAGCGGGGAGTAGAACTCAGTTCTCCTGGTCTCCTGTCAAGAAAGGATCTTAAAATCTAATTAAAACAGATTCCATGGAGAATTCTGGAGTGGGTGAAGGGAGTGAGAATATAGGGGGCGCTGAAGGAAATGCTGTCAGAAGAAACAATTTTCACTTCTCTTCTGATATTTAGTTGTTCAGGTCTTGATGTGTTCTTAAAATCAGTCAGTCAGACACCGGGGTGACAAGTTCCATGGGTGCTTTCCCTAGCAAGATGCACAGAGTAGGTGCTATTTGATAGGGGTTTTGAACACATTAGTAACATGGAAAATGTCCTCCCCCCCTTTTCTTTTTTAGCAGTCAGTGATGCTGAACGTTCCATAGGCTGAATATTTTGCTTCTGTGGGCAATGGTCAGTCAACCCACAGGAGCCAGCCATGGACTGTAGTGCTAGATTCATGGAGTTTAAGGCCAGAAAGGACCTTTTAGTCTGACCTTCTGCACAGCACAGGCACAGAATTTCCTTCAGTTATCCCTGCGTTGAACTCAATAACTGGTCTTTGACTGAAGCATCTCTTCCAGAGAGGCATCCACAGTCTCAATTTGAAGAATTCAGAAGATGGAGAGTCCATCACTTCCCTTAGTAATTTATTCCAATGGTGAATCATCCTTGCTGTGAAAAATGTGTATCTTACTTTTCATTTGAATTTGTCTGGCTTTAGCTTCCAGCCATTGCTTCATGTTATGCCCTTCGCTGCTAAATTAAAGAGCTCTTATGTATATGATTTTTTTTTCCTGGGAAGGTATATAGCTACATTCCTGGGAAGGTAGATAATAGGACAGAAAATATCATATTGCCTCTACTTAAATCTCTGGTACATCCACATCTTGAATGGAGCATGCAGCTGTGGTCACCGCATCTCAAAAAAGATATATTGGAATTGGAAAAGGTTCAGAAATGGGCAACAAAATTGATTAGGAGTATGGAGAGGCTTCCGTATGAGGAGAGATTAATAAGATTGGGACTTTTCAGCTTGGAAAAGAGACAACTAAGGGGGGGGGGATATGATAGAGGTCTATAAAATCATGACTGGTGTGGAGAAAGTAAATAAGGAGATGTTATTTACTCCTCCTCATAACACAAGAACTAGGGGTCACCAAAAGAAATTAATAGGCAGTAGGTTTAAAACAAGCAAAGGGAAGCATTTTTTCACACAGCGCACAGTCAACCTGTGGAACTGCTTGCCAGAGGATGTCGTGAAGGCCAAAACTATAACAGGGTTAAAAAAAACTAGATAAGTTCCTGGCCAATAGGTCCATTAATGACTATTAGCCAGTATGGACAGAGATGGCATCCCTAGCCCCTTTTTGCCAGAAGCTGGGAATGGGCGACAGGGGATGGATCACTTGATGGTTACTTGTTTTGTTCATTCCCTGTTGGGCTTCTGACATTGGCCACTGTTGGAAGACAGGATACTGGGCTAAATGGATCTTTGGTCTGACCAGTATGGCTTTTCTTATGTATTTGTACACTGTAATGAATTAAATGAATTCCAATGAATTGGAGATGTAGTAAGTGGGACAGGGCTTTGGGGAAGGGATGGGGTCTCAGGAAAGGGGCAGGGTAGATCCTGGGTTGCCCTTAAATTCAAAAGCTGATCTTGGGCGTAAAAAGGTGGGAGACCACTGCTTTCATCTACTACATTTGCACAAGTCACAAGCAGGGAAATCGGTGGAATGAGAAGGATCCATTAGCATAGTAGACAAATAACCCCAGACTGGGATTTTTTACTTGTGACAGTCACCGGTGAAATGTCCTCACTAGCATATTATTCCATGAGAAGACAAACATAGCCACAAAGCTCAGACTTCATTAGCAAAGAATGCTGCCTGGGAATATAGCTACGCTAAGGGGGATTTTGGAAGGAATAACAAAACAAGCTACCCATGCCTATGCTGAGAAGTCCACGATTAAAAATGCTGTTCTCCTCCCATCTTCAGCATGGATGCCTGTTGTCTAGTTAACACCTTCCTCATGCTGGAAATTGTCACTACAAGGGTTGGCAGCACTGACAATGAGAATGGGAAAACGGGGCCGTCAGGGATGCGTGTTTAGCAAGGATGAAATGCCAAGTGAACCACAGGAAACACTGATCCATCCGTGTTGGTATGAAAACTAGCTCCTAAGGAAAAAGACAGCTGTTTTTTAAAGCGCTCCTTAAACCTGCCAAGGCTTGGTTCCCTAGTGCCCCAAATGCTGCATTGAATGTGAAATTAGTTTAACTCTCTCAGGGCTTGTCTGCACAGTGCGGATTATGGGGTTTGTGTGAGTATCAGTGCGCACTAAAAAGCTGCGCTCCAAAGATAACTTTACTCTGCAATTAAAAACCCGTGCCAGCTCACTCAGCCTCGCGGGGCTCAAGCTAAGGGGCGGTTTAATGGGGGAGTAGATGTTCGGGCTTGGGCTGAAGCCCGAGCTTTGGGATCCTCCCATTGCAGGGTCCTGGAAACTGGGTTCCAGCCCAAAGCCAGATGTTTACACTGCAATTAAACAGTCACTTAGCTCAAGCCCCATGAACCTGTGTCAGCTGGCATGGCCCAGTTGCAGATATCTAATTGCAGTGTAGACGTACCCTAACTGCCCCATGTAGACCCTGCTAGCAGGAACTAAAGGGTACCTATTTCACATTAACATAGTGTAGCCCACACAGTAATTATAGCACTAATCATCAGAGAACGGGGTAAGGAATTGGCAGCAGACACGTGAGACCTATAGGCCTAGACCTATAAAAATAACTTATGCAGTTGGCATAAGGCCTTATATCATGAGCAGGAGTAGCTGCTCAATAAATTAACATAAGTAAGTAACTGAACATTGACTTTGAGTCACAAGATGGCATAAAACTTTGTTTATTGTTTTGCAATAAGCACAAGTGTTGTAAACTGATGGCGGTAACTGCAAGATGGCAGTTTGTACCATTTTACAATATTTTGGAGGGACATAGCAGTTAGAATATAGCTATTCAGGTCTGCCTGTAAAGTCTATACTTTAAGAATGTAGGTATATTTTTTTCACTTAGCTAGTTACAGGAGTATAAAAACAAAATCAAAATCACAGTCTGCCTGTGTATGGGCCTTCTCTCACTAAACTAGTCTAAGGCCTTGCTCTTAGGCTAAGGCCTTTGGCTAAGCAGCAGGGGCAGCTGTAAGCTGGGAAACGTATGGTCAGATCCTCACATCCCAAACCAGTTACACTGAAATAAGGTGGTATTGGGCTGTTGGGAAGACGATCCTGTCCTGATAGTGCGCATCACCACCAGATAAAGAAACAGATCTTAAGATGGTCAAAGAAAACTTAAAAAGAACAGGAGAACTTGTGGCACCTCAGAAACTAACAAATTTATTTAAGCATGCTCAGGGGTTGCATAACTAGTTAGCATGCGAGAGTCTCGATTGTTATCTGAAGTAACCAGACAAATCGCTCCACCAACTAAGAACGGCCATGCACCACTACCCACAGAATCAAGAAAGAACTATCAATCTGTCAATGCTTCCCGTGTCTGGGCCGGGTGAGGTTAGTTTGATAGCATCCTGTCTGGCAAGAAATCACTTATCAATGGTTGCGGTTGTGAAACCCTTGAGTCTGTATTGTCTTATCTGTATGGCCCCCCACCTTTCTATCGTTAATCTGTCTGGTTCTCTAATTGTTTCTGTCTGCTGTATAATTATTTTTGCT
Source organism: Dermatemys mawii (assembly GCA_007922305.1). Taxonomy (NCBI): domain Eukaryota; kingdom Metazoa; phylum Chordata; order Testudines; family Dermatemydidae; genus Dermatemys; species Dermatemys mawii. The sequence goes on from ML677383.1 coordinate 2,843,828, forward strand.
AAGTGTAAATTAATCAGGATAGTGGGATATAATTGGTTAGAGAATTATGTTACAACATGTTAGGATTGGTTAGTTAAATTTCAGTCAAACGATTGGTTAAGATATAGCTGAGAATATTACTATATAACCTGGGCTCAAACAGGAAGTAGGGGGAAGGGAAACTGGAATTATGCTTGTTAAGTGGGAGCCGGGAGTGGAAATGGGAATAGGGAACAGGGACACAGGCAAGGCTCTGAGGTATCAGAGCTGGGAAAGGGGACGTGGGGTAAACTCTCTGCAGTGTCATAGCTGGAGAGGGGACATGGGGTAAATGCTCTGCAGTGTCAGAGCTAGGAAGGGGGACAAGGATTAAACACTCTGCAGCGTCAGAGTTTGGAAGGGGAACATGGAGTAAACGCTCAGCGGCCTCAGAACTGGGAACAGAACACTGGGGAATAACTCTATCAGTGTATAGAGATAAGGTGGATTGGTGTGAAGGGCTTTGGCATATGCTTGCTTGGAAACTAACCCCAATAAACATTGAATTGTTTGCACTTTGGACTTCTGGTCTTTTGCTGCTTGCTGCCTGTGTGACAAGAACCAGGGAAGTGGGAGAGTGAAGTGAAAGCCTGCTAACAGCCTAACTACAGGTAACCATAGTAACCTGACATAGATATGAATGAGTTTAACTTAATTAATATGCTAATCCGTGGGCTAAAGACAGCCCAAGAGTATAAGGGTAAGGAAGTTAAGCTATGGTAAATGAGGGAAGAGCTAGGCATACCTATGCATACACAACCTTAGTGTATTTTCTCTTGGCACAGTAATTCTATTCCAGTCACCTGGATATAGGGTGACCAGATGTCCCGATTTTATAGGGACAGTCTCAATTTTGGGGTTTTTTTCTTATTTAAGCTCCTATTACTCCCCACTCCCTGTCCCGATTTTTCACATTTACTGTCTGGTCACCCTACCTGGCCATTACTCTACATTTCAAGCTATTGGATTTACTAATTCTACTGCTGTATACATGGGAACTGCATTTTGGAGTTTCCAGAAAGGCTATTTCCTGCCTCTTTGCTTAGTGTGAATTTTTCACATTTTTACATTCCCATCCACAGCTTGCTTTTCAAAGTGATTTTTAGTGCTGGTGAAAGGTGCCAAATTGGCCGCTCTGGAGAAAAGAGTCTTCTATTTATCTTGTGGCAAATATGGATAACAGCAGTCCCCCCCCATCCCAGCCTGCACTACAGTCCTGGCACAGAGATCTACACCCAGAAGTAAGAAGGGTAGTTCAGCCTTAATTGTCCATCTGGAGGGCCTGGATCAGCATCCATGTCATGCTCCCCGGCAGCACCCAGCCCCGGTGAAGCTAATGGTACAACCAGTGGGCCAAATTTGGGGATGAATCCTGGGCACATACCACTGGAGGCATGTTGGGTATATGCTAAGTAGTAGTACTTGGCCTCTTTACAGACTGTCGAAAGAGCACAGGAGCCAACAAAGAGAGCTGAAAACAGTGGGGGTTGAGTGGAGATCTGCTGGAGGGGAAGGGCGGGGAGGGGGTAAGCCCTGATTCCACAGGAACAGTGTGAGTTCTTGAGAGTGTTTGTTTGTTGGTTTGTAGAGGATGGCAGGGGGTGGTGTGTTGTGACAGAAGCAGAACCTTTGATCACGCCCTGATTGGGGGTGGGAATTTACTGACCAAGGGGCCAGTAAATGGCACAGGAGCCAGCAAACAGAACGAGAAACAATCGAGTTTGAGGGGGTGTTTACAAGGGGAATCTGGGTGAGAGAGTGTCTGTTGTTCTGTTTTTGTTTTGTGTGTGTGTTTCTTAATAGTTACTTAGGAGGGAAGGCTATGAGAGCTACAGCGGCAGCAGTGCTAATGACTCAAGGAATGAAAGAAACAATGAAGATGACTGGATGTGGAAGCCGCGGGATGTACATTATCCTGGAGTAGGTACCTGAAAGATGCTCCATTTGTATGAAGTGCCGTCTGACAGATCTGATGGAAGAGAAGACTTGAGGTTTGGAGAAACTATGATTGCGTTTCGAAGGGGATTTGAGCAGATAATTGGGGGAAAGTGAGAAGAGGCTGAAAGGAAAGCTCAAGACTTTCAGATGCAAGTTGGACTGGAAAACTGTGAGGCTAGACTACTGGAGGAGGAAAGTGACCAGTGGAAGCATGTGACTATGAGAATAAGGGCAGAAGAAAAGACTGGCTAGTGACGTAGAAATAATGCTGAGGAAGAGGTTTCTGAGTTGGAAACTGAAGGGGCATAGCCAGCAGTCACAGCAGATGGGAAGGTGATGAAGAAGAGAAAAGTGGCTAGTCTTACAAGAAAAGGGGAAGAGACAATTGAGATAGCCAGAGATCAGAGCCCCAGCAGGATAGAGGATTACTCGGAAAAGATTGCAAGTGAGAACAAATGACAAAAGGACCTGCACCCTGAAAGAACAGGTTGGGGAAGGCTGGAAAATCGCACCCACACCGGGAAGAGGCAGGTCAAAAAGAACAGACAGGCCTGTCACCACAGCTGATCCAGAGAACAGAAAATTCTGGATAATTTCGCTGGATAATTTCCATTCAAGAATATTAAAGAAACTAGCACATGAAACTGCAAGCTCAACAGCAAGGATTTTTAATGAATCCATAAACTTGAGGCTCAGACCCTGTTACTGGAGAATTGCCAATATAGTACCTATTTTTAAGAAAGGGGGAAAAAGCAATCCAGGAAACCAAAGGCCTGTTGGCTTGATCTCAATTGTATGCAAGGTCTTGGAACAAATTTTGAAAGAGCAAGTAGTTAAGGACATAGAGGTAAATAGTAATGGTGATAAAATACAATATGGTTTTCTAAAAGGTAGATCATTTCAGACCAATGTGATCTCTTTCTTTGAGAAGATAACTGATTTTTTAGAAAAAGGACATGCAGTAGATCTAATCAACCTGGATTTCAGTAAAGCATTTGATACAGTTCTATATGGGAAATTATCAGTTGAACTGGAGAAGACGGGAATTAATATGAGAATTGGAAGGTGAGTAAGGAATTGATTAAAGGGATGGCTACAGCGTGCCAGACTAAAAGGCAAATTGTCAGGCTGGAAGGAGGTTACTTGTGGAGTTCCTCAGGGACTGGTCTTGGAACCAATTTTATTTAACATTTTCATTAATGACCTTGGCATAAAGTGTGGGAGTGTGTTAATAATGTTTGCGGATGACACAAAGTTGAGAGGTATTGTCAATACAGTGGAGGTCCGGAATATCATACAAGAAGATCTGGATGACCTTGAAAACTGGAGTAATAGAAAAGCTATGAAATTTAGTAGTTCAAGGTCATGAACTTAGGGTCTAACAACAAGAATTCTTGCCATAAAATGGGGATTTATCTATTAGAATCAACAATGGAGTGCTATTACTATTGTACAAGGAACTGATGAGACCTCATCTGGATTAATGTGTGCGGTTCTGGTCTCCCATGTCTAAGAAGCATAGAATATCAGGGTTGGAGGGGACTGCAGGAGGTCATCTAGTCCAATCTCCTGCTCGAAGCAGGACCAATCCCCAACTAAATCAAAGATGAATTCTAACTGGAACAAGTACAAAGATGGACTACTAGGATGATTAGAGAAATGGAGAACCTATTTTACAAGAGGAGACTTAAAGAGTGTGTCTTATTTAGCCTAACAAAACAAAGGCTCTCTATAAATACATCAGAAGGAAAAATATGAGGGAGGGATAGTAGTTATTTAAGAACAAATAACTATAAACTGGCCATAAACGAGTTTAGGCTTGAAATTAGATGAAGGTTTCTAGCTATCAGACAAGCTATGTTCTGGAATAACCTCCCAAGGACAGCAGTAGGGGAAAAAAATCTAACTGGTTTCAAGACTGAGCTTGATAAACTTAAGGAGCGGATGTTATGATGAAACTGACTAGAGTGGCATATGGCCCAGCTGTAACTGTTAGTAGCAAATATCCGCAGTGATCACAGATGGGACACTAGATGGGGAGGGCTCCAAGTTACTACACTTAATTCTTTCCCAGGTGTTTGGCTGGTGGGTCTTTCCACTATGCTCAGAATCTAATGGATCATCATATCTGGGGTTGGGAATAAATTTTCCCCCAGGTCAGATTGGCAGGGATCCTGGGGTTTAAATTTTACCTTCCTCTGCAACATGGAAATGATCTGAACTAGAGTGAATGGTGGATTCTCTGTAACTTGAAGTCTTTAAATGAAGGGTTGAGGACTTCACTGACCCAGCCAGAGGTTATGGGCCTATTCCAGGAGTGAATGGGTGAGTGAAGTTCTGTGGCCTGTGACCTACAGGAGGTCATATTAGATGATCACCATAGTCCCTTCTCGTCTTCAAGTCTGTGAGTCTAAAAGCAGTTTGAAGTGGTGAGTTTGTGATGTGGATTAGACTGAGATTTACTAATTTCACACAGGCCAAAGAGCTGTCAAATGGTAATGCTGTAGACGTGGTGTGAAAGTGAAGTGATGATCACAGAGAAGGACAACCTTGTGGTTAAGGCACTGGACTGGAAATTGAGAGATCTGAGTGCAATTCCTGGCTGTGACACAGGTTTCCTATCTGACCTAGAGCAAGTCACATGACCTCTCTGTGCCTTAGTTCCCTCCCCATTTGGTCTATTAGTTCTCTTTAGATTCTAAACTCTTCTGGGCCAGGATTCTCTTTTATCAGGGGCTTGTGCGATGACTAGCACAATGGGACCTTGATCTTAGACTGGGCTTCTGGATAACTAAGACTAGGTAATGAATAAAGGTCTCTAAGTCCATTACTAATTCCTGAAACTGCTGGTGACTTATGTTTCACACGAACATTGTACCAAAAGGCAAAAAAATCATACTTATTCTAAAAAAAATTAAACCCTTTTTATTTGTATATTTATTTCATATATAAAAGAAATTAAAAAAAAGAACATAAACGAAATGTTTATTATGGCAATTCAGTTTTGTCCGAGCCCTCTGCTTGGGCCACTGCCTCTGGTCCACTGGAAGTTAGCAAAGTCCGCCGGTTATAATGTCCTTTTATGATGCCGGAGTTATTGTTCTCATTAAGGATTTGCTTCTGTTTTTGCCTGTTAAGAGACTGTACAAGTCCTAATACAACAGCCGCTAAGGAATACTGTCCAGTCAGTTTTCTTGGTTGTAAGATTAAAGGATTTGGTTGTACTCTTCCTAGAAGAAAATATGTTTTGATTTTTCCTTCCTGTTCACTGATACCTTTGACGTAAATCTCTCCTCGATAGTCGAAGGCAAATCCCTTGTCCTTCAGGATCAGATACGTTTCTTCAGGCACTTGTATTCTGCCACTTACACCCGTGCTGTCCATTCGACTAGCTAAGTTAACCGTTTTGCCCCAGATATCATATTGGGGTTTCTTAGCACCAATAACTCCTGCTACCACAGAGCCATGGCTAATACCTACAAACAATATAAAATCAAGAGGAAACAGAATTAGACAATCAGGCAAGAATGTCTGGAATACCAAGTTTGCAATTATGCTTTAGAAATTTGCTTCAGACACATTCCTCTCTGAGGTTCAGGAAAAGGATGGAAATAAAGAGAAATAAGGACATAAAACATTGGAACTTCTCTCTGGATATTGATTGTATACGGTAGCTATCACTGTATGATGTGAATATCTGTGAACTATGCATCACCTTGACGCCAATAAACTTGGTACCATACAAGGACTCAGGACTAGCCCTTGTTTCAAGTATGTTTGCCATCTTTTGGGAGTTTGTCCTGCAAGACAAACTTGTTAGTATTATGCTATCAAGATGTGGCATCATCATATTGTTACTTCCCATGAAAAGACGTCACAACATCATGGCGTAAAAATGTCATAGTTTCTTAACAGCTTAGCATTATTTTGGAAAAGCTAAAATTGTCCTGCAAGCACTCCTAGTACATTTAAGAAAAGGGGTAATGCTGTAAGATTAAAATGGTCTATATACCTATTTTAAAAGTAAATTCAGTACTGGTGAGATGTGATAGATAAACAGATCTGGAGAGAAACTGCTTTGCTTTCTCTCAGATTAGGTATATATGGACAATGACAACACAAACCTTCCCACATTGCCTGATCTGTATAGCTCAGCCTTGATGTGGAAAGGCCACCTCTAAGGGATCACATTTCTACTGGGTGTGTTTTGGGCTTGTCCAGTAATGCAGTCTCCTGTACAGACTGTCTGGTACAGGCATGTTACTTCTGTATCCAATGCATATAGCCTATCACTTTTGCATCCCATTCTAATGGTTTCATCCAGGATGCCAGGTTCCCCTTGAAAGCAATTCAAAACCACTGGTGGTCCGACAGATCTGGTCAGAACTGGAATTAGATTTTTGTGAAAAGCCAAAAAACAAGTTACCATACTTAGAATAAGCTCTCGTTTCTATTTTATAGGAGAAGTAGCTGAGGCAGGGAGATTAAATGAGAAAAGACAAGGGGAGTCAGTATCAGATCCAGGATGAGCTGTAGCTGCTCCTAGATCCCAGTCTAGTGCTCAGACCATCACACAGTGATTCCTCTCCATCACATTCATGCGAGAGTCTACAGGATGTTCTCATCCATTAGTACAGTAACTTGCACAAGAGATTATAAGCATTATACAAAGAGAACCAGAGGATTCTCTTTTAGACTAAGTAGTGGGGGCCTGTATTTTGGGAGCTGGAGGGTCGGATTTCTATCCCTACTCTTGACTTGGAAGTCAATATGACCACGGAAGACAAAACAGCTGCTGGTATTGTGCATCCACGTGATCAATATGCAGTGTCCTTGCCGGTCATAATAGGCAGCAGGTAGGTAACAGGAAGCAGGTTTAAATCAAACATAAAGAAGCTCTTCTTCACCCAGTGCACGAAAAACCTGTGGGAACTCACTGCCAAAAGTACAACTGGGTTCAAAAAAGAACTAGATAAGCTCATGAAGGATAGGTCCATTAATGGCTATTACCCAAGATGGTCAGGATGCAACCCCATGCTCTGGGTTCCCTAAACCTCTGACTGCCAGAAGCCGGGACTGAATGACAGGAGATGGACCACTGAATAATTGCCCTGTTCTATGCATTCCCTCTTAAGCATCAGGCACTGGACAATGTCAGAAGAAAGGATACTGGGCTAGATGGACCACTGGTCTGATCCAGTACAGCCATTCCTATGTTCTTATGTACAAAGGGTGTGTGCTTGCAAAAAACAACCCATTTTATTTTGAATGCTTGCACTGTACTTACCAATGCGGAGTTCAAAGTTGTTGAACGAATGCTTGTTGATCTCCTGTATACTTTCGTTCAAAGCTATGGAGAAGTCAGCCAGAGCACACAAATGTCCCCATTTGTCTTCACATTGCTAAGAGTGAATTAAAATGGAATACATTATGTGTATTTTGCATTTGCTATAAGACAACCATCTCCCCAGAGCTAAGCATGTGAAATCATAATTCATAAGAGCAGTCTCATCATACCCTATTAAATCTCAGTGAAGTGGTTCACTGTTAATGGAGAGGTAATACATTCCATTTATGGTGCACCGTTTACACATTTCAGTACAGAGATGCCTTGCTGTGAAATACTGTAGATGCTTTGCTTGAGATCAGGAATTTGATGGGTAGTAATGGGAATAAGCTGGAGGTGGGACTTCAGGGGATCAAGTTAAAGCTGAGAGGGTATGAGGAAAGAGAGAAACACAACTTGGCTTAGGAGGAAAAGTAATGAGAATGGGAGTCAGGGGAATAAAGGGAGAAACAGTATTGAGAATGAAAGAAGAAAAGAGAAGGAGAGAGAATTCTTCAAGAACAATTGTAATTTTCATTTGTTAAAAGTTCCATATAACTATTTTCTTATAGTAAATACTACCCAGTGAGCATCTAAAAATGACCCAATATCCTTTACTTTCCAGGAATGGATGAAGAGCAGCAAACTGACATCTCTGCTTGTTTTTAAAAGATTGAATTAGTCCCTTACCTGTTTTTCAGGTGATAATCCCGATACAGCCATGTATGTGCTACCAATGGTTTTAATTTTTTCGATATCTTGAAATCTTTCTTCACCTAGTAACTAATGCAAATGAGACAAAAGGCTGTTACTTCTATAGTACCTGATGCAAAATGCTGTAGCATTAAATTGTACAAGTACAAAGACCTAAACTAATAGTTTTTCTCACAGTTCATTGTAAGGAAGATCTAATTTGGTAGAGCATCTTGTGTAATTGGCACACAGTTCGCTTGAACCTCTTTGTATATTGAGCTTAAAGCTTTCAATGTTTCCACGCTAGGTACCCAGAAAATATATTCAGTTAAAGCCTGCTGTGCCCTGCAGGGCTGCTTGGCACATCGTATTATGGATAGTACAAAATACACCCACTCAAGTCCAATTTAAATTCACGCAATTGCTGCAGCTCCATCATGCACACGTGTACACACACACACACACACACACACTGAGCATAAACAAACTGAAAAAAAACCAACCAGCACCCCAAAATGTTACAAAATCTCCTTAAATCCCAGAGGAGAGTTCTCTCTTATTAGGCAAAACATTAACACCCTTATACTATACGCTATGCAAAGTTCTTCCAATTCATGCGTCTGAGGTTGCCATTGACTAAAAGCTAAAGGGATTTCTTTATTCAAAGCAAGATGCATACTACAGGCTTATCACTGAGGACCTCCCATCAAACTAACCACATAGTAGGTAAGTCAAGAATCTGGGGTCTTGGAAACATTGTATCTCGTTTATGAAATCATGCCACCTGTCTCTAATGGAAAGGTGCATTGCCGCCTATGCAGGGAATGCAAACCCATATGCCCTTCCAACCACGGGAAGGCCAACACCTGACCTACTTTTATTTTCTTCTGTTTGCTTGCAAAGTCATTTCTGTGCCTTCCTCTGCCCAAAAGCCAGCAGCTTCAATGCTCTCTTAAAGAAAGGAATCACTGCCTGTAACGAACGCAGCCTTCATGAGCAATCTGATGGCAACAGATCAATGTGAACAGGCGTTGGGGGAAAACAATTTTGGTAAAGAAACAGATTTCATTTTCAGCTTCCAAAGGGTTTTTATAAACAGCAGTGAGCAACACAGTAATTTAAAAAGCATGACAAATATCTGAACCGTGCTCTTTTCAGGCTCAAAGAAGCCATTGGTTCTTAGATCATTTACAGAGAATAGCTCAAGCTATAGTCTTTTCTGTCTTCTATTATTTTAAATACACTTATATTTCAGCTTCAGCCTTTTTATCAGCTGCTTCCTTCCATGTTTAAAACAATGCTTTCTTTTTCATTTTCTGCTCTGAGGCATCTTAAAAAGATGAATTTTAATACTGTGGGAAAATATTCAAATTGACTGAGTTCTGGTTTTTGCCCCCTTCATTAACTCATTAATGTTCATTAATTTGCCCCGGCAATTTAGGGCACATTTTCTAACACTAACATGTACCTTGAGCCCAAAAACTAATTAAGGGCCTGATCCCTGGTTCTTCACATATCCAAAGTCAGGGGGATTTCACTGATTATGCAGCAAAATGCAAGATTGATCCTCAAGTGTAGACACACAATATTACCCAGTTGCATGCACCTGGCCATATTATGCAAATACAATTTAATCAGTGAAGTGTGAAAATGTGATTCTGCAGTTAAATCATGATTTATATTTGTGACAGCATAATAATGGCTATGGCAAAAGACTGATATCATAAACATGGCTTAAATCATTGCAGCGTAAAGAGAAAGGAAAAATGGTCCATGCAGTAGAAAGCCCTTATTAAAATACCAAAACAAGTAATATCAGTCCCAAGATACCACTAAGGTGGTAAGCACTTAGATTAAACTGATTAGATGGAAAATGAGATATCAGAAGAAAATTGCCTTAAATCTGCAAGTTCCAGTGTCTATACATGCTTCTCTATAACACACAAAACATTGAGGGCTTGGTCTAGGTTGCGGCTTCTGGGATACATTAAATAATTATAATAAAATTCATCTTGGACTCTGAAAAGTGGTGCTATAAAAAAGCAGCACAGTGTCGATATAGTAAATGTGCCTGTCAGTGCCTCTGAGCACATCTACGAAACAGAAAATCATGTATAATTGCATTCTCAAATGACACATTGTCACACTGAAAGATTCCTCATGCCAGTCCAAAGTCAACACCTCCCAACTCGCCCATCAGGGAGACGCCTGGATAACTAGACAGGCCTTACAGCAGGTTGTGAAGGTCAACAGACTTTTGGAGCTTTGGGGAAAGCAAGTTCCAGAGTCACATGTCCCCAAAAGATATAAATTTGCAACCAGACTGTGGCCTGGCCTTCTGTGAATGTACAAGGATATAAGAGGCAATTAGGCACTTGCCTCTACAGCGAGGAGAGACTTCTTTGAACTGCTGCTCTAGCCTACAAGGAAAGCAGGGCTTCATGAGGCCACTGCTTCCCCCTCCTGTGTGGGAATGAGGGGAATTGGAGGAGAGGGGTAGGGAGTGGGCAGTCTTGAATTCATTCCTCACAATGTAGGTTATTTCTCCCCAGGACAAAGAGGGGCAGGATTGTGACTCGCTGAGGTACAGCTTCCCAGAAGAACAGGAAGCACAAAATGGCTGAAATTCAGCCAGAGAAGTCTTCTGCTTTTTTTTCTCTCCTCAACATAGATCTTCTACCATGAGGACAGAAGATCAGACCCTTGCAGTCCTGTTCACCAACTTATAAAGCAATCAACATTCATCTCAATTTTTGAGCATAGCCAGATTGGTTTCCTCAGGCCATCTACATCCAGAAGAATTTTCCTGATGCACACCACTCCTCCTTATTTGTAGACTGCTATGGTGGTGAAAGGGGTGGTTTATATCACAGCCACAGCACTTGACTTAAAAGTGTACATGCAGCAAGTGGGTGAATCCAGAACAGGATTTTCCCCACTAGCACTCTAACCTCCCTTCCTTCATGCTTCTTTTGCCACAGAAGCCATACCAAAGAGAATGGTGCAGAAGGACATTTAGAAGACACCGCATCTGTGTGTCTAGGAGAAAAGATCATTATATTGTCCCGTCAACATATCAACTGAATGACTCAGCACAGTATGTTCCTTTATGCAGCTCTCAAACCCAACTGTGTGGGGAAAAAAATCAGCAGAAAAGGTCCCCTGCCCAGGTAGGAGCATTTCTGAGCCCTGATCTCAAACTGAATAAAGAATGGTTTGTTATCATTCAGTGACTCCATAATTAATTTGTTCCCCTCCACCTGCCAGATCTGCAAACTCAGTCTAGGCTCTGACAGGCAAACTGGATTTGTTCCGGCTCAGATGCCATCACTAATGACAACTACATTCTAGTTGCAGAATCTTTAACAGTAAACAATCCATCTCACTCTTTCTCAGCTGTGCTGGCACTGACTGGGGCAAACAAGGGATAATAAGCAGTCACAATGGATGTTGGTCACTGAAATCAGCGGCTGACTCCAAATACATGCAAGGTGCAGAAATGTTGACTAAGATGTTACCATTTTTCATAATCGCCCTTCTAGCTCTTAACAGCTGCTGAGTAAAGCAATTGTTTTTCACAATCTTTCTATACGAAATGCTGAAAAGCAGCATTTTTCCAGCACTAACAGTGCTGCTCCCAAGCTGTGCTGTGCATCCAGAAGAGCTCACAGATCTGCAAATAAGCAGTAGGGTGAAATATTGGTAAGGAAGCATTGTGCACACCAAGGGTAGGTTCCCCTCCACCTTGTCCTTACATCAATATTTGAAAGAAAATGTTACCAGCAGACTTTTGGCTAGGGGATGTTGCACAGCTGAAAATGGGAAGCTTAATGACTTCTCTGTCCTTTTGCAGTACATTTTGTTCATGCTTTTCAGCCTTTCTTTTCTTTGATCATTAACTCTTTTCAGTCATTCTCTCTTATTTGCTTCCTTTCAAACAGCTGAGCTGCAGACCAGAGTCTAACTGGATTAAGCAAACTGCATCTCCACACTAGAAGTAGGTTAGCAACCAGCAAAGGATCACATTAGTTCATTTACTATCCACACCCAAACCTATTATACAGCTAACGATGTCTGAGACTTAACACAGTTCCTCAATAGGCTCTTTATTAATCAGAGAGTAGGTGTTAGGGACTTGAATGTGAGATAACATTCATATTCTTGGTTAAAGAGATGTCTTGAATGATCATAGCTATAGTAATAGGATTCTTCTGCCAAGACTGCACTCACATGCATGATAGGACTTCTTAAAATTAATTCATAGCATAAACTTTGCATTGTCTTTGAGGCATAAAGTTTTAAATCAGATCTACAAAGAAAACAAAACCATTAATAAAAAATATGGTGACAACTGGGTGTGAGCTTAAATATAAAATCAGATATTTATACCTATGCAGGAGCCTAGCAGGTAGCAAAGCTTGTTAAGTAGCAATGACATTTGAAAGGTAATGATGTTACATAGAGACATCAGATTGTGCCTTTTTATTCCTCCCTGACTACCACTACTTCACTCCAGCAATTGCTGTGCCCCATCCAGTTCTGTGGACACATCCTCAATCTTCTCCTCTCATCCACCTCTTTATCCACGATGCCAGTGGGTCAAAATCCAAGATGTACCCACCAGTCTCCCTCTCCCACCACCTTGGGGGAGGACGGCGAGGGTCCTGGCTTTGCCTCTTTGTGCCTCAGTTGCCTGCCTGTAAAATTTGGATAACAATGTTTCTGGCACAGAGGCAATATGAGGGTAAATTCATTTAAAATTCAGAGGTGCTTAGACACTGTGGTGCTGGAGGCCATATAAGAACCTAGAGAAATGTATCTCCTCTACTCCATTCATGTTCTTATCGCTCATGCCCTCATCCTTTTCCTTTGGTGCACTTTGAGATCTCATCCTTTCAGCAGAAAAGCACCGTGAGCCTTGATTCTATTCCCTCTCACTTTATCTCCTCCTGACTCCCAGTTCAGTGTCACAGCAGCAGACAGCCATCCACTGTCCTTTGCTATCTTCCCAGGTGGTCTCAAGAGTGCCACTATTCCTACCCTTTCTGAAGATTCCTCCTTATTTATGTCCTTCTCCACCCTTTCTCCAGCTGATCTCCAATCTTCTCTTTGCAAAATCCTGGAAATCCAGACTTTTTTTCTTCTGAGCTCTCTAATTTGCTTTTCCAAAAGCAATGCCCTGGACCCATGGTGCTCAAGCTTTTCCACACTGAAACCAGGACCTCTCTCTCATCAAGCTGGGATCTAGAACTGCTGCCATTTAGCAATATGTGAAGGGCAGAGTGGTCACAACCTACTGAAACTTGTTTGTAGCCCCCAGGTTGACAGTCTCTTATCCTTGATAGTTTCCACTCTGGCTTCCAGCTGCTTCACAGTCCTTAAACTGTCCTTTTGCAGGGCTCAAAGATCTTCTCAGGTCTAGCCCTTCTTCCTTTTCTCTTTTAATCCTTCCTGATCGCAGTACAGAATTTGACACCATCTATCTTGACATCCCTATTATTTGATTGGCAGAGTTAGCAATAGCCTTTGACAACTTGCTTTCTGCTCTCACTCTGCTAGCCAACTGCTTCTCTCTTGCAACTGGCAATAGTTCTCTGCTGTTAAACCTTAGGGGTTTGTCCTAGGCCGGCTTCTCTCCTCTTGTTTATCTTATCCCCCTTGGCGTCTATTCTGAAATCAACCTTGGTTGTCCTTTATGTGGAAATGTTACCTAAATAGAGCCCTTTACTTTAAGTCCTTTCCTCACAGATTATTAGCATCACTATGAAACTTAGTTTAGCTTAATATATCTAAACCTGTATCCTCTGTATCTGATCAAGCCAGCACCTTCAATCAAAACTCAACCATGTCCCCATCCCTCATACGCCATCTTCTTTCAAGAATCTGGACATTTGATTTGACACTGTTCACTATTTTTTCTTTCATATTCCTTATGTCCATAAATCCATTGCCTTCAAAGAATCCTACTACTTCCTATATGTGGACCCCTCCTTTCCCAAAACTAGTGCAGATAACTTTATCCTCTTTAACAATCAATAGCAACATATAGTCTCTATCTATATTATTTAGATGTATGGGGACAGATTCTGATTGCAATCACACAGGTGTAAATCCAAGTCACTCAACTAATTTCAGTCTTAACTTCACCTCACAGGTGTAATTAATATCAGTGCTAAGCACTTTCCGTAGAAGAAAAGATACAACTTGAATAGCAATTGCAATAAAGACCAGGCACTAATATGATTAATCGAATGTCAGACCTGCTGATCTGGGTGTTCATTATTTAAATCCAAGTCGCCTTCTCTATTAGCTCTATTACCTCATCGAAGTCTGCAATGATTTCATTCAGCAAACGGAGACATTCCACTCCTTGGTTATTCATTTCAGTTTGAGAATAAAAATCAGCAAACCCAGGGATGGAAGCAAACATCACGCCAACAGCATCATAGGACTGAGAATATAACTCCTAAAGGAACAAAAGGAAAACAAGCTGGAGTGGAAATTTATCCCACAGGTGCTGTGGGGCTGTGGAAATTCACTGTCTGCACCTCATAACCCATGTCTCTATCTTTTCAAGAACAACTTAACATTTGTTTAATGAAAAGCTCTGTACATGCCATTTCGTAGGTACTATTGAGTTCCCTGGGAGGAGGTTGCTAATAGAGTTGCCAACACTTGTAATTTTATCATGAGGCTCTTGAAATATTTGGTGCTTTTCTTAAAGCCCCATCAGGTTGAGTCATGTGATTAGGTAAGAATTTCAGCTTTCATTTAAAAAAAATGTTTTTAGCCTTCATGGTGGTGGTGAGCATTGGAAATGTGTATCTGCAAGGCTCAAACACCAGAAAGGAAATAGAAAGAACCTTACATTTATTATTGTGAAAATCTCAGGATTTTCAAGCCACTCTCAAAAAATTTTGAATGCTTGGGATTGGCAATAGTAGTGTTGTTGAATGGTAAGAATTGGGGACAGGAATCAAGATTCTTGATTTCTGTTCTTGACTCTTCTACTGACTCACTCCGTAGTCATCGGAACATCGCTTCTCTCTATGCAGCAATTTACCCAACAGTAAAAATGGGAATAACAATAACAACCCAGGGGTGCTGTGAGTCTTAATTTGTTCGAGTTTGTAAAGCACTATGGGTTCTTTGGAACACAGCTGACTTTCTTACCCCAGTCCCTCCTCCATCTGTGATGGAGGTGCTTCAGCAGGGACAAGGGAATCAAACCACAGAGGTCAAACTCCCCCCTTCACAGCTGCAGTGCTTAGAGTGGAGCCTGGGGTCCTAATTATGGGAGAAGAGACAGTGTGTGAATGAATGAGTGTGTATATATATATACATACACATATGGACTGTCTCCTCAAGTGCTGTCTATAAAACCATTCAGCCGAGCCTTCTGTTGCTCAGTTTTTCTATTTTTGGTAGGAAGCATCAAGACAGAAATAATAAGTCCACGAGAAAGTGCTTACAGAACACATCTGGGGAGTCATTTTTTGAGAGCAGGAGAATTAAGTTAATAGCCAGACAAGAATTACAGGATTGATTGTACAGTAATCTTCCAGATGTTAATGCCAGCCAGCTCACTCATAAATCCTCCCCAGGTATAATCGCTCCAGGAAATTGCCTTGCAAAAAGCAGAGGTTGCAGCTGAAATACAACTGCAAGTGTATTGAATGCATCAGCATTGACCTATCAGGAATCTAGTTTCTATGCTTCTTTTACAAATTATTTTAGCACTGAATATGAATGTGTATGGATGTATGTTATATCTCAATGGTCCAGTAGGATGGAGCATGTACTCTCCCCACAGCCATAGCATATTCATGACAGAAGATGACAGGGGCCAGAATTGGAGTTTATTTCGCATTAAAAAAAGTGCTTTGCTTTTGCTCTCTTTCTGTCATATGCACACACACCTTCAATTGTGCAGAGTAACGCTGTGTTTTCTTAGCAATTTAATTCTGGCAAAGTTTCACCTCTTGGACATGTAACCTCTGGAGATGTCATATTTTCCTAGCTGATATTTTAAAGCATAACTTTTCGAAAAAACAATGGCTTGTCCTGTCAGACCTATTTTGGCTAGTTACATCTATTTTCAAAAAAGTATTGTCTGACAAGTGGGATTCTGAACCCATTTAATTGTAAAACAAATACCTTATTGTTGGTATCTTGATTCTAGAACTATTTGTGAACTCTTGGTTCCTGGTGCACAGTTCAAAGGTCATGAATATCTCCAATCCCAAGCCTGATTTCCATCGTATTTTAGAACACACTCAGAGCTTGTCTACACCTACCAGAGGATTGACACTGTGGCGATTGATGCATCAGCAGTTGATTGAGTGGGTCTAGTGAGACCCACTAATTGACTGCCGATCACTCTCCCGTCAATGCCTGCACTCCACCTGATTGAGAAGAGTAAGCAGAGTCGACAGGAGAGTATCTCCCATTGACATCATGTATTGTGGACCCTGCGGTAAGTAGATCTAAGCTATGTTGATTTGAGTTACACTATTCATGTAACTCAAATTGTGTAGCTCAGATTGACTTTTCCCTTTAGTGTAGACAAGGGCTCAGGTTGGCCCCTACTAATGTTATTGTGAGAGTTTGACTTATTTCTGGTCACTCTACTTTCAGACATGCTTTCTCCCTCTTCTTTTTTCTCAGATTTCCTACATCCCTTGAGTAAACCCCTCTGAGATCTCCATCAAGGATTTCCAAAGTCTCCACTACCAGCAGTGGTTATTGCCTGTTTCCTCTGTCTCTAGGGCCTGTCCAGTGTAGCTTTGTATTCATTCTGATTCTTAACATATGCTTCTTAAGTTTGCCAAGGTGCATTAGGATACATTCGTTAATTTCAAGGTCTCTATTTGTTATAAAAAACCCTGTTTCATGCAGTGCACAGGATGGATAGTAAATGAGGCAAACAGCTGTAAGAAGAGAAAGGATGTTCTCTTGGATTTAAGGGGCTGGATTGGCACCCAGGAGAGCTCTGCCATAAACTTCCTGTGTGATGTTGAACAAGACTAATTGTACTTATGCATGAGCAGAGTGTATTAAGGTTGCACAGATATTAGTTAATTCTGGCATTTCCTATCTTTTGAGGGCTTTTTAGCATTAATGTTCTTTTAACATTATTTTCTTCATGGAATAAATAATGTCAGACAGCAGCAACAGCTTTAACATTCTCACAGCATCCTAAAGGACACTATTTTTCTTTTCTCTGCTAGGAAAAAAGTATAAGAAACAAACTGATACGTACTTCGTTATCTCGATCCTTCTCCAGGAAGTGACGGGCAACGTGACTCGGCAGAATATTTCGTAGCATATTTTCATTGTGTTCCCTTAATTCCTTCATTTCATTGATTTCTTCTTTTGCTTGAACACGCCACAGAAAGTCCAGGCGGGCTGTGTACTCAAGCTACCGTTATGAAGAAAGGCAAACATTAAGTCTTATGAGATAAATGCAGACATGGGATTGTAATCATGGAAGCCTGTCGCTACTACGTAAATTACTTCAGTGCTGTAGATACCAGAATTATCACTCCTAAATAATTTTCTTTCTCCTGTGAACATATACTAGCATTTTGTCATGCATAATAAGAATCGCAAAAGAATCAAGGGCCCAATAACATTAGTCATATTGCTATCTTACATTCAGTGGTTGGAACATTTCAATAAGTTGTTTCCCCCTAGAACATATCACCGTTACTTAAAAGAATGATATTATGAAGTCAGACATGAGAGAATGTAACAGAATAAATAGCTAGGTTAACAACACATTCCTGACTCCTGACTCAGAAAATGTATTCATCTTTTTACGACTGTTTTCAACTGGAATGTACTTCACAGAAAACCAGCGCCAGGGTGAATAACGATACTCTGTAGAGAGGTAATCTACCTCTCAAGGACAAGCACTCTTCTCTCTGTGAAAAGAAGTATGAAAAGCCCAAGATGCTTCAAGAAGGACTTTCAAATTTGAGACACCTGAAGTAAACTATTTCTGCTGCAAGGGCAAATAGACATTTGCTTTTGGTCTTATACATGATAGTGGAAGCATACAGATTATTTTGTAGCTCCATAAAGAAACTAGTTCCAATCACATTGCATTCTGGTCCCAAAGGTTGCAAAATTGCTATTGAGTATTTGCATAACCATAGTGCCTGGTAGCCCCAGTCATGGGCCAGAATCCCAGGGTGGTAGGTGCTGTACAAACAGAATCTCTGGAAAAGGGTCCCTGAGGCAATAGGTGGGTTCAGACAAAAGTGGGGAGCACAAAGACGAGTGAGACACTAGTTGTCAACATGATAGGCCATGATCTCAGGATACCAGCTGCCTCACCATTGTTCAGATTTTTGTAGGCATCACATCAAATGAGAGAGTTTTAATGGGGGATTTGAAGGAAGACAATGCAGTTTAATCCTGCTAGAGGTACAGAAGCGGTCCCTGATTGAACTATGGAAAGGCACTGAAATAGTGGGGCTGCATCTGTGTATGGATGCCATCAAAGATGTCAAAAAATGATTTCTGCTGTTTGGGATGATACAACCAGGAGTGGGAGTCAAACAACTAGAATGGGAATATTTCAAATGAGAGAACAGGCACATTTTCTAACTGTGAGATGCATTAGCCAATCAAATAATTTGCCAGTGATGGTTATTGAGATCCCAGCACTAGAAATGTTTGAGAGCAGACCAGATAAGACACTTGGTACATAGGTCTAGAGGATAATCCTGAATGGGTGGAGAATGGTGAACAAGGAATTTAAGTATTGGAACATTATAGCAGTCTAGTGGACCATCCAGTTCAGTATCTTGTCAACAACAGTGGCCAGTGAAAGATATTTCTGAGAAAGGTGCAAGAAATCCTGCAGGGATAGTTATGGGATAACCTAACTGGAGGGAAAGTTTTTTCCTAACTCCCCGTAACTAGAACTGAATTTTAGACCTGCAGCATGCAGGTGTATTGCTCATTCCAAACTTGTATTTATTTTGCACTATTTTTCAAAAACTCTTGTCATTCCCATGAATCCTGCTAAGCTCTTGATCTCTGTTATACCCATGGCAATGAGTTCCACAGACTAATGGTGCATGGTCTGTAAAACTATTTCCTTTTAAGAATTTTTCCCCTTTCAATCTCATTGAATGCCCCCTTGCTCTTGTGTCATGAGACAGGGTGCAGATAAGACTCTGGTCTACCTTTATATCACCAGGAAAAAAAAGGCCTAAAATCATCTCTCATTTACTTGTCATGAGATCCACTGGTGAGTTCTGAGGAGTTACGTGGGTCTTTAGATTAACAGATTCATAGATCCCAAGACCAGAAGGCTCCACAGTGATCATCTTGTCTAACATCCATTGTAACACCATAGAACTTCCCCAGAATAATTCCTAAAGTGTTTCTTTTAGAATAAGCATCCAATCTTGATTTAAAAATTGAAGTTATGGAAAATCTATCTTGAACCTTGGTAAATTGTTCCAATGGTTAATTACCCTCATTATTAAAAATGTACACCTTTCTAGTCTGAATTTGTATAACTTCAAATTCCAGTCATTGGATCATGTTATACTTTTTGTTGCTAGACTGAAGAGCCCATTGTCAAATATTTGTTCCCTGGGTAGATAGTTATAGACCATAATCAAGTCACCTCTTAATCTTTTCTTTGTTAAGATTCATAGATTGAGTTCCTTGATTTTATCACTATAAGGCATGGTTTCAAATCCTTTCATCATTTTTGTGGCTCTTCCCTGAACCCTCTCCAATGTATCAACATCCTTCTTGAATTGTGAGTATGCAATGGGGTACAAGGTCTCCCCCTCACTGCTATCCATGAACTGGTCAGACTCTCTTCTTTTAGTGTCCACTCAGTATAATGTATTCCAGTCCCCCCTATTAGCACCTGTAGAGTGCAATACAGCAGCCTGAGCCCTATGACCTTCAGTGCCTGTTTATCAAGGTCCTGGAGGAAAAGAGAGCTCTCTTCCTTGGGATCTCCTTCAGTCCGGACACAGCTGGCCCTATCCTCCCTCCCTCTAACACTTCCTTCCTGCCTTTCGTCAAGGTAGTCAATTTATAGACTAATTAATTCCAGTTATCCAGCCTCCTCATCTGAATAGCTAAAATGTATGCTTATTTTTGTCTGAGAACAAATGGAATGGCCCCACTGTGATGATAATGGGAAAGGATGGTTCCAAGGGCTGAATCACTGCCAATCAGGTGTTTTGGTGCTGCCATGTGATTACTAGAAATGTGGCTACCTTCATTAGAGAGTAAAGAAAATAGACTATTGCATGGGAAACCAAAAAGCCCCAAACCCTAGGAGCGGAGATAATCCAGCTTCTACGCATATATAATCACCAGGCATGGTGGAAGCACAAGGCACTAACTGGTTCAACTCCATCTTCTCAGTATGTCTAGTTTATTTTATTTTGGGGATGAGGGAGTGTAGTAAGGACATCTTTTGAGGGTGCTTCCCTTAAGAGCAAATAATCACATACTGCACTAAAGAGATTCCAAGGACAGAGTGCTTGTAAATGTGCTTTCTCCCCTCTCACTACACTTGCCAGACCTGCCACTTCCCACTGAGTTCAGTGGAAAGACTCAATGGGAGATGGATCAGTCTCCAGAAAGGTTAGCCTGTACTCCCATGCCAAGAGGGAGTTTTAACATTACACTGAATTTCAAAGCTTCCCTCAATTTTCCTTCTTCTCTCTTTCCTCTAAGATTCTCCTCCATTCCCCAAATTCTCCCCTGCTTTCACCTCTCCTCCCAGAGAGCCCCTTTCCACAATCAGAGTTATTCCGATGCTGAAGGGTCTGAGAATGGATGCTGGATTCTCCTCCATCTGCACTGATGAATCTCAAGAGGGGGAGAGGCAGAGCTTCTAAAATAAATATAACTAAATTACATGAAGCTCTTTACTGCAAGTATGTGGACTTAATCTCCCTTGGGATTAATTCAGTGGAGAGGAGTAGTACCAATGGAGTAACAAGGTAGAGAGAGGGAGAAGCTGAGATAATCATGTTTATTTTGCGGTTAAGAAAAAGCTACTTAGGCAAATCAGTCCTACCGGCCAGAATGCAGAGCTCTGCAGGACTGAAATATTATCCCAGTGTTATGAGTCATAAATGTATAGCTTTCCAGCACCCTGGCTAGTGAATATCCTTTCTTTTCAGTGTATTTCACAGCACCTTAGAGTGCCATATGTTGTGTAAAAGATAAACATGCTAAGCTCTGGTCACATTTCACACTGGCCATATTTCAGTGTATTTTAAGTCAGAATCAATGATTGACTTGGAATCTCCAATCTCTCTCTCTCTAGTTATATATATAGAATACTGAATGTACTCATGGAAAGATAGGGTAAAATTCCACAGGCAGTAAGGAATAAATCTAGCCTAAAGCAACCATCTATGAACTGAAACAAGCAGAGAGAGTAATTGGATCCAGTTTTATAAGGACTCTTGATTGGCCTATCTGGGGTGGAGAAACAGGAGGACTTGATTCAGCTGTGGCTTGTTTGGTCCCTGGCTACAGTTTTTAAAACCTCCCTTTAGGTGCTTAGGCAGAGTATTAGGGTTAAGGTTAGGTCTAGTAGATGCTTTAGCTACTATCCAGAGAGCTAGGGCCGTGGAAGCATCTCCCCATATGAATTTTGTCTAGAAACATTTTTATCTTGTAGAGGAACTTGTATGTGATGTTCTATTTTTGATGTGTTTTTCTACACATCTAGGTATGTTCTAGTTCTGTGCAATTTGGGCTATATGATTTTTGAATGAAATAAATATCTCAATATAGAATAGCCACAAGACTAGGACTGCCTGAAATGTCAGAACGGCTTTCCTGTACAACAAGTCATTTCAAAATATTGCTGTAAGTCTAATGCTTTTAGAATATAACTTTCAGGCTAAGAATATGTGTTTTTATGTTAAATTAGGTTCCTGGTATGGAAATATTTGATTTATGTTGCTATCATGTATTGCTAATGGAACTCTTTTAATTAAGGGTTTAGTATGACTGATTTTTCCAGACTTATTGGCTGCACCAGAGATGGATTCTTCAGGAAATTCTCTCACTGTGACTAGAGAGCTTTGCTCTGTCTCGATTGTATCAAGAAAGAGTCACTTAAAAGCCTGTATGTGCAAAATTAGGGCTGAACTTTAAATGAGGTTTGTCAGGCTGCATAAAGAATGGCAGACAGCTAACAGTTCTGAAATGGAAGACACTCACATTTAACATGAATCTCCTGCTTAATAAATCTTCCTAGAACAGTGCATGCCTCAGCCTATTCTACCACGGCTGAGTGAGGAGAGGAGGAGAGAGTGTTGGTAGGAAGCTTTAACCAAAGGCATTCTTTAGTTCTGCAGTCTACACTGTTGAACAGCATATGTCATACAGGATGAAATTCTGCTGTATTTCCTACTCAGTGCTCGTACAGAGATTTGCAGAATACTTACCCTTAAAAGTTGCTAATCTGTCTGCTTTATCCCTAACTTAAAAAACAAACAAACAGGCATTTATTTCAGATGCTGCTACAATGCAACAGGTTTAATGGAATATAGGACAATATTGGATATAATGGTTTTGGCAGGAACAGTCCTAGGCCAAGCAGCACACTGATATGGTGTCCCCTGGAAGTTGGTGTTCAGGGTGATTTCCCTGCTTGCCCTCCTGTAGAACCGGCCTGGGCATTGGGCAGGTATATTATTAAATGCACAAGTCGTTGCTTTTGTATGGGGCTAAATTCTGAGTGTTCCCAATCTTTGTACTTTGTGGTGCATTTCAAAAATCTCCAGCACCTGGATTCATGTTATTATCTGGGCATCTCAACTTTTATTTACAAAAATAGCAAGTTTCTAGCCTCATGGTTGCAGATAAAAGCTTGAAAACATGAAGCTGAAAGGTTCCAAGAGCAGGGGCAAATCAAAAGAACCCAGAATTTACTATTTTTATAATCTCATAATTTTTAAGCCAATCTCATGATTTTGGAAACCATGGTTTGGCAATGTGGCTTACTCAAATCCTGATCCTACATAAGAGTTTTGCCTCAGTAAGGAGTAAGCTGAAGCTGAGTAAGGACAGTAGGATTTGGGCCATGCTTTGCAAGCTGTTACCAATACTTCTCTCTCTTGCCGTTTAATATTCCTCAGTTTTTTAGTTTCAGACTTTGGGCCTGACTCATGGGAGCAGCAAGGACAAACTTCACACTTATGGGCCTAAAGTTAACCATCTCAATCCATATTTAGCCACCTCAGTTTGGAAATGTTCCTGATTGGCGATGAAGCCCCAGACAGGAGGCAGAGAAGTCATCAAAGAGGGCGGGGGTACTTAGCACCTTCCATGAACAGGGGTGGGAAAGAGACTGGACAGGGACAAGTTGGACAGGGTGCAGGAGAAGGAGTCAAAGCTCGGGGGAAATATGCAGAAGAGTCTGTGCCCATTAGAGAACACTCCTCTCCCCCCCACAGAGCCTGGAATGGAACCCAAGATTCTTAAATCTCACCATTTCTCAGCAAGCATTTATTAAATGACTGGCAAAGTGGGCATCTCATCCCCTTCTAGAGAAGGTCCCCATAGAGGATGACAACCTACTAATGCGATCAGTTACTCTATTAGCTCAAGTGGCAGAGATCTCTGTGGTGGATCTAAATGTTCCAGCTCTGCTGATACCCCACATGGGTGTCAATATGATACCATCTCATGGAATTTCTGTTTTTTTGCCCCCCTGTTTCTTTTTAAACTGGGAAATTACATGCAAACAAACTATATTGAAAGAACATTAAGGTTGCAAACTCAAGCACTTTAAAAGTTAGGAAATCCAGCATGAGAATTCCCCATGAACCTTAATTTGGCCCTCTTCTGCATATACATTATGATACTGTATTTAATTACATGATCACATGCTATTTTTGATATGAATAAATGTTAAGATCTCCAGAAATAAGAAGTGATTAAAAAACATCTAGGACCATGTTCTGCCCTGATTTACAGTGTGCAGTCCATCGGCTTGTTGCAATAAGGTGCAAATCAGAGCCAAATGTACACCTTAGTGTAGTCAGTGAAAGTATGGTCCAAATCCTAGACTGTGTAAGGGCTGGTCTGAACCACAACCCCTGCATGTGTGAGAGCAGAAGGGCTGCTGTCAAGTTGTTTGTTCCTAGGAACAACTCCCTGGAAAGAGATTAAGAACATACAGAGCTAGGCCTCCTCCATCTCTTCTCCTCCCAGAGGGCAGAGGGGAGTATGCTGCATGTCCTAAAGGGCTGTAGCAAATTACCCCCGCCCCAACCAGCCCAACCAGGTAACTCTAGGAGGCATTGCATCTTCCTGAAGCAGAACGACTCCAAATGCCATCCCTTCCCCCTGGGAGTGCTTTTCCTTCATGTTGTTCGAATGCAGGACTGTGGCTTGATGCCATAAGTGAACCTTGTACAACTTGGGGTGTTCTAAGGGCTTGATCCTTCAGGGATTACTCAGAAAAAAACTTCAGCTGAGGCCAAAGGGTGTTTCCCCACACTGGTCTGGGACTGCCTAGAGTCAGAGCTTAATATTCCTACTATATAACCCTGAGGAGTTTAGACTTGGTTAGTGACCAACAGTGCCCTGGATTGGTTTTGCAACAACTTCAATGAGGTTTTATGTTTAAAAATCCAGAAGCATAGATGGCTTTAGAGCCTGGTCCCACTTTAACCCTAACTCTCCTTTTCAGAGGCATCCAAGCTAGGAAGTTTGGCCCAGTGGTTAGGGCACTCACCTGGGATGTGGAAGTTCTGCACTCAAGTCCTAGTTACTTGGCCTCTCTATGCCTCCCTTTCCTATCGGTAAATTGAGGCTAACAGCACTTCCCTGTCCCACAGGGGTGTGATGAGGATGAAGACATCAAAGATGGTGAGACACTTCAATAGTATGGCTATGAGAGCAATATCAGCACTCAAGATACATAGACGACTGCACATTTAGCTTCTCTCCATTATGCGGTGCATGCATAGCATTGAACGTACTAATGCATGCTGCTCTTAAGAATCACTAAAACCGCACCATGTTGGATGTGAGCCTTCTTTAATCAGTCTTTGCATATGGCTTATTTGACATTACATTATTAAAGGTCATATACTCAAGTGGATAAAAATATTTGCTTCAATGGCAGCTGGTATTTTGAAAGTAATTATCGCTGCATCCTGCAATTCTAGTTTGTAAAGGGAGCGGTTCCAGTAACTGTTTGCTTTACCTGTTGACCATGATAAAATACGGCTAACAGGAACATTGCCATCAGTAGCAAGGATGCTTCCTTTGTGCCCAGGAAATCAGTTCTGAAAAGAAAAAAACCCAAAGAAAAACATTATTATTGCTCGGTCAGTGTTTTATTTTAATCAGGGAGGGCTTTAATTTGGTAACCAACGTGCTTTCCTACAGTTTGTTGTGAAGAACCTTGGCATGTAAAAATATAACCAATAATAATGAATTCAACAGTACAAGACCGTAATTAAAATGTTCACTGTCTAATAACCAGGGTGTTGAACAATTAAAGCAAGGCCTCCAATAGCAATCAGGAGATGCTAATCCTTCCCTTCCAGCCGTGACAGTGAAGCCATGCATCAGTCACTGTCTTTGTGCTGGTGATCCTAGTGGCAACAGCACACAATGAATACAATTGACGTGATTAATTATATCCTTAAATGAGGTATGCACACTTCAGTCCTCTCCCAGGCCAGACTTTTGAGCTATGGGCCAGGATGATCTGCAGCCCCCAGACCCACTTGGCACTGAAGAAGGGGGCCTGTCACAGAGTGCTATGGTTTTATGAGCCTCTAGTTTGCCCTAGTCCTGCTGGAGTTTAGAGCAGCTTAATGGTCCCAAAGGGTCCATTACACAAGCTGGGGTGAGCACAGTACACTCCTGCTGCACTCCAGGATGCTCTTTTGGATCCCAGCATGCCCTCTGTGCCAGGACCAGGGGAGAGTACACAGGATAGGAACTTGGTATGCTGGCTGTGGCCAGCTGAGATTTTTCACTGAAGGAATTCTCAGCTGGCCAGAAACAACCAACATCTGGTGCCATTTTGCTGGTGGAGCAGTGCAAAGGGTCTGGAAGGGTGGAGAGAATCTTACTCTATATCTGGGATTATGACCTACAATCCTAACTCTAGCCCTTACAAAATTTTGTACATGCCTAGCGCCTTTCATTCAAGGACTTTAAAACATCTTATACACATCGACAAAGCCTCCCACTAAGCTTTTGCTGTAGATCAGTATTCTATTCATTTTACAGCTTGGTAAGGAGAGGTACAAATAAACTTTGTGACTTGCCCCAGATGTCTGGAAGTCACTTGCAAAGCATGGAATAGAACCCAGTAGTTTGAACTTTGTCTTCTACTCTAATGATTCTCCCGACCTGAGCTGGTAAACTACTATGAAAACATTGTTTACTAGCTCCAGCTGAGAGAGTGATTTGAGTAGATGACAAAGTCAGGACTATTGGGTTCTATTTCTGGCTTTGCAAGTGATTTACAGATACCTGGGGCAAGTCAGATAATTTATTTGTGACTCTCATTTGAATTCCAAGTGGCTGTTTGGTTAGATTATGCTGAGGCACTTTTAAATCACTATCAATGAATATTCACATGAATAGGTTTTGTTCATACAAATATCTGTGAAATGTCTGTTATTCATATAATTATTCATAGTTAAAGTGAAGAAAGGCATTTGTGTATGAATAAAAGCAGAAACCATTCATAATTTCTTATTCTCCTGATGTTTTAAATCCTCCTGTTGAGACTAGAAACAATATCATTAGACTAAGATGAACACTCAGAAACCATGAATAACAAAGAGCAAGATGGATAAAATGAACAGTTTGTGATCAACTCATAACTTATACAAACACATTTTGCTCTACTTGAGCAATTACAATTAGATTTGCAATGATCTGCTCTCTTTGGAAATGATTTGTAAATAGAAAAGAAGGCTAAATTTGTTGGATACTTTGTTCACAGCAGATAACTTTATCATATCTATTTACCTGCCAGTCAGTCTATTCTATGGTAATTTTAGAATGGCAACAGGTACCTAGATCACTCTTTCTCTTATGTCACAGTGTTATAAAACAATGGTTACATGGTTCAATATAATAGTCCGTTTTTTTAACCTCAATATTCATCAGTTTGGCCTAAAACCCATATTATTGACAAACTGAAGTCATCCCATGAAAATCCATCCGATAATATTTCCTGATGGAAAATTAGTATATTTTTAGTCTGCTTAGAATATACTGCCTTTTTGTAAGAGTATTTCCTTAAATATGCCTTTTAGCAACTACCGCCCTGTAATAATTGGTATCTTCTCACTGTCATTCATGGTGCCTCAAGATTGTCAGAAAAACTGGTTTCTAAGAGTTACACTCACTGTTAAGTCCCAGTCAGCCTGACCTCTTTTTTCAGTATCAGATGATTTATATTAATAACAGCATTTGTACATTTTTTTCCACTAGATTTTTCCCCTAAAAATCCAAGACTGGCTAGGAACAAAGACAATTCTCTAATGCATAACAATAAACCAACTGGTACACTGTACATGTCACTCTAGCTGAGGATAATATAAGCTGATAAATATTGTATCATCTTTGTAGTGCAAGTCTGTCTGTGCTAAACTGATTTGTATAAATGACTTTTTTCTCTGAAAACACAAAGATATTTGAAGAAGAATTAAAATGTGGAATTCTCTGGATTTGGCCCAGGTCTAGTCAAAAATGTGCATCATCTCTGGCAATCCTATCCCTTTCTGAGTGCACTTGGGCCAGATCTACACTATAAACTTACATTGGTACAACTATGTCGCTTAGGGGTGTGAAAAATCCACATCCCTGAGCGACGCAGTTATTCTGACTTACCCCCCAGAGTAGACAACACTATGCTGACAGGAGTCCTTCTCCCGTTGACATACCTACCGCCTCTTGTGGGGGTGGATTAACTGTGCCGCAGTAGTGTTTTAAATGTACACCTACCCTCAAATACACAGGAACCCCAAGAACTACTGGTTGCATTTAAGCTGCATGTTTTTTGGGGAGCAGGGCTCTAGAAGCAGTGGAATAAACTTTTCAGTGAGATCTACAACACTTCCTTCTAGCTTTGAGAGATCCAGAGATAAGGGTGAAGTGATGGCTTAATGGAAATGGATGGGAAATTAGCTGTTTCATTTATACATGAATGCTGTGTATCAAACACTACAGTAGGAAATTTTTAGAGATGGTTCAAAGGTGAGGATTTGGAGGTCCTATTCCGGAGAAAATTCTGTGGCAAAACATTAGAAATTCTGCAAAATTCTACAAATTTTACTTGTCAATAAATAAATGTGGAGGCTTCAGCATGAAAGCAAGGAGCACAGGCTGCACAGAGGTGGAAGATCCTTTCTCCCTCCCCGGGACACGGATCTGTGAGACAGACCCGGCTCTTGTGCTCTGTCCAGATTGGGTGCAGCCTCACGGCCCAGTCCATGTCCCAGGGCGGAGGGGCTGCAGGGTGATCTCCCACCTCTCTGCAGCCAGTCACCTGTGCTCCTCACTGCCATGTGGGAGCCTTCTCGTTTGCTGAATTTTGCAGAATTTTAAAATATTCTGTGAATTTTTAAATTTTGGCACAGAATTCCCTCAGGAGGAGGAGGTGCACATCCTCTGTGTCTTAGAGGGCTGACTGAGGAAGGACCAGTGGGGAGACTGCAAATCCACCTGTTTTTGAGCCCATGGGGCATGGACAGAGAAAGAATGGAGGCTTTGGCATCTTTAAAGTTACAGTAGCAGTTGTGGAGTACCTTGAGGAGAGTTTTCCCTCCCCTCAGGGCCAAACTTGGGCTACATGAGCATGGTTCAAAAGAAATATTTCACTCTTGGTGCATATGAGCACACACATATACTACAGGTGATTCATATGGCCAGAGAGTTGCACAGAATATTAGAGAACCACAATACCACTCAACTGAGATTTGAAACGGGAAGAATCTACACATCAAAACAGCTACAGCTTTATTTTTTTCATTTGAGACCTACATTAAGCCTGCCTTGTTCCATTCTGTGCATCTTCTTCTACTGCTAGTTAATGAGATGTTTCCTGCAGCAAAGAGGTACTAACTTGTCTAGAAATGAGACGACTCGAGGTACATTTTTTGTGTTTCTAAGGCCCTTTTGTCCCTTAATGTTTAATGACATGACATTATACTCCTAGCAGAGGACAGAAAATAGCAACACATGGCATGAATGAAATGTAGCTGACTGAGAAAATTAACCATCAGCAACAGGTAGCTCAGAGAAAGAAGATCATGCTTAAATATATCACCATGGCATTTGATGCTTGCAGCTTATTATCAATATTATTTATATTATAGTAGCTCCTACAAGTCCCAAAGAAATCAACTGCACAGCGAGAGACAGCTTTACCCTGAAGGGCTACGTAGAGGCTCACAAGTCTGCTCCTACATGTGAGCTAATGGATATAGTCCATTTAGCTCAAGCAGCAGCAGCAGCTTAAGGCTTTAGATCTACTAGTTCCCAAGTTCAGTCCTTGCAGATGGTCTGACTTATGGATATTATTACATATGATCTAACCACTCCAGGGGGCTATAAAGTCACGCTTGTGTTTGTGTGATTAACACAGTCCATCTGCCATGGGAAGCCCATGTGAAGAATACACAGTCCACAACCCCTGCATGGGCCATCTCACATAGTGACTCCCTTGGTCCTCAGGGATTGAACTCTGAATCTAAAAGCACATGTGCCTAAATGGCCTGCTCCATTAACTCACAGGCAATAGCATGAACCTCTATAAGTGGCCTGGCCAATAGAGTACAGCAAAAACGCACACTGGGTTAATGTGGATTACCATTGCATTTTCTGAAGACCTCTAGAGCTATAGTAACAAGTAAGCCTGACATACTGTGTCATCTAAAACCCTCAGTCACTGTATTATCACAGCTCTTATGCCTCTCACATTGTTAATTAGTCTTGTGGATGCCCTAAATGGTAACTCTTTACACCTTAAAAAGTAGTCATACAGTGCGTGCTGCAGCTTTTATCTAACAATCATCCAAGGTACTGATAGCAAAAGATCACATTAATACCACACTTAAAGCTGCTTTAGTACATTTTAAAAAGGGTTCTGAAGAAAACATGAGCCACTTTGAAAATATTTAACGTATGGTGTTGTCTGGAATCGTGAGAGCTAAGTTCAGACGACATTCAGCATTTCAAATCAATCTCCCCTTCTTTCAAAACACATTTCTAATGCAACTTTTTCAGCCCCATTAAAATTAGATAACTGGTACAACCTTAAGTACAGTGCTGCTACTCCACCGTATTATCTGAAGGAAGTATGTTTCGTACAATCTACACAGACAGATTTTATATATATATGTAAATTATGCCTAAGATTTTTGTATTTTCTCTTAATTGACACATTACTTTTATTGTTTATAACTCCTAGTGAAAGTCTGGAGTTTAACTTTTTCTTTTTCATTTGAGTTGCCATAACGTATTGATCACTTATTGACAGTTGAAACTATTTCCAATACACTGGGGACTATCACTCCAATTTCAATGCCTTGTTGGTTTCTTAGCCAAGAATATATTGATTCTTTTATTCAAGGTTGTGAAACTCTTTGAAGTGTATGGTTGAAGAGCACCATAGCAGAGCTCAGTGTTATTATTATTTATTCAGGGCCAGATTGTGATCCTCTTTTCCACACTGAGAAGCATATTACTCCAGAAATACTTCCTTTGACTCTGATGGGACTATTAAACTACTATTCAGCATGAGTAAGCAGCTCACAGTCCAATCCTTAATTATTAATGATTATTCAAGAAATGATAGCAAGGATACAGTGCACACAGGGCTGTGCTTACTCCTGTAAGTAGCACCTTACCACACTAGGAGTCCCTTTTGGAGCATGGCACTACTCATTGTGAGCAAAGGTGGCAAAACCCGACCCACAGAAAGTGTAACAATAATAGACTTTTTTTCCAAATGTAGCTGCTAACACTTACTCTCCATTGTGATTAAAGTTGTCATATCGCAGGAAGAGGGAGGCATAAATGGTCTCAGTCAGCAGAGAATAGATTGCGATCATAATGAGAAGCACTGCCAACTTCAGGACGGAGTTGAGACGGAGAAACACTGCACAGGTCACCATTGCCAGGACACCGGTAAAGACAAAATACTGAACAGAGAGCAGGAGTGGTCAGTTTCAACTCTGTGGAGGCCTGAATTTTCAAAGTGCCCACTAACTGTGCTCAGAACTTTAGAAAATCCAGCTGTGTCCTAACTGGGCACCAAAAAATTGAAGCATCCCCGCATAGTGGACACTCACGATAATTTAGATCTAAACCTTTATGGGGTTTATACAGTAATTGGCGCATGCTAGCTACAGTTTGTTTGTACAGAGATGGTCAGAGGAAAGGTTCCTCTGTGCAGGAGAACAATCTGCTTGCAGAAACCTGGCAGAGATGGCTCTGCCACTTCCTGTGCTCGCTATCCCATCCAGAGAAGGGCATTTGTTGGGGACAGTAAGGAGAGGAGAGGGCATTACACCTAGGTGCCCACTTGTAAACGGTCTCTCAGGACCTAAATTAGGTTTGCCTCTGGCAGTCCTTTCTTACACCAGGTCTGAGTGGTTCAGGATCATAGAGCCCTTGCCTTACAACATGCTGTCCAAGTGGAGATCAAATCTGAAGGGGTACTTTGGTGCTGAAAATCCAGCAAAATGCCACTGCCCTCTTACAATGTGATGCCCAGAGCCTCATTCACATCTCATTTTCTAGCACTTTCAACATCTCATTTTTCTTTACGACAACATTTTTGTCAAACACCATCCTTACACTTGACGTTGTACTTGGTCTCAAACAGCTTACATTTGAAATGGCAACCTCAACACCTACAATCTGAACATCTTAGTGCCAATAAACATTCATAATATCTCAGTAATATTATGCAATGGTACAGAAATGGTTATTTTCATGTAATTTCTCTTATGCCACCTCTTTGCCCTCTCTTCTCCAGTAATGTGCTGCCTCCTAGAAATAAGTTGCATAATGATGGCAACATTTATGACACTGCCACGTGCCTCTTTTAGAGCAACATACTTGTTTTATCTACAACAACCCGGGTCAGTTCTGCTGATGTGTTTGCTCCCAATGGAAGGAAGAGTCCATCTGCTTCAAAGGCACAGACTGGAAAGAAAGCCATGGCACTTGAGTCACAGCAGTTGTTTTTTGGTGTGTACGATTTATTAGTACACTCCGTTGACCTTCTCTGATTTATGTTTATTTTTGTATTTTATTGAACCAAGGAATAATCTCTGGGTGCCTTTACAATGATTTAAAAGTCTATAATGCAAACAACAATGAAACATTGACAAAAGTCAACTCAAACAGGAAGACAACAACAAGTGTCTCATTCTTACTGTCTAAGGTCCTGTTTTAGCCAACCACTCAGGCATCTCCTTTATTCTCATTGCCTTGAATGGGAATGTTCATAAGTGCTTGGTTCTATAGGGATATGAGCAAGCAAATAGGCCTCTAAGGTGTGCTGATTGCAAAACCAACTCTTCTTTGGCCTTCACCATGGCACAGGACTTCAAAATGTCATTTTGTCATAGCCACCCTAGTCTCCTAACCCTGCTTATGTCTGCCAAAGTTCATCTGCCTATGGAAATGATCTGTGAGAACAATGCAAAGGGCAGGGAATTCAGGAACC
Source organism: Dermatemys mawii (assembly GCA_007922305.1). Taxonomy (NCBI): domain Eukaryota; kingdom Metazoa; phylum Chordata; order Testudines; family Dermatemydidae; genus Dermatemys; species Dermatemys mawii. The sequence goes on from ML677383.1 coordinate 2,876,536, forward strand.
ACTTTATCAATAACAGAGGGAAAAATCTGGTTGTAATGTACTACAAGATCATCAGGTTGATTCTCTCTGTAACCTTCCATTGTGTTTTCTACCAGCATGTTGATAAACACTAAGATCTCAACAAGTTTTAGTATAAACTCAGAAATACCTCAGGATAGGAGCAGATATCCGTAAAAGATTCAGAAGAATTGAAAGTCTGATTCTTAAAGGGTACTGGTTTGTCGAAATCACACCACAGCTGTGGATTAAAAAAAAAGTTAGGGATGTATTTAAACTGAAGTTATGTACTATACCGTTCCCTGATGACCAAATCCCCCATAGAGTTAGGTGGACATAGAGCAGGGAACTCTTTGGTTTCTAGGTGTCCACATCACAAAACACACCATTACTACAACTGGCTCCCTTGCTAGCAGCCTCAGTAGAAAATCCAAAGGCTGAATGGGAAGGAAGATGTCTAGGAAGTCTGTGTGCAACCGTCTATTGGCCTATAATGACCAAACTCATTTCTCAAGATTAAATGAATTAGATTAAGAGTATACTGAACATACCTACTTTACATGCATAGATATATATTTTTGCACACATAAAAGTTATGCACCATTTTGAGGACTTACACTTTGCACTAAAAATGACAGTGTGGTCCTGGCAGATATGGGGCATATTCCCACAGCTTCACTGGAAGTTTGGCTCGTGCATTCAAAAAACAGAATTTGATCCTAAGATTCTGGGAGTGACTATTGTGATGACGGGAAATTAGAATGCTGTACTGGCAATATGTGGTGTCTATCATATGGTGATTTAGTTAATTATGTTTTTGGAAACTGCTTTCAGGTCCTCATCTGGCAGGAGCTATAAAGATACAAATAGTAAAATCAAGCAGGTGAAGCACTTCAAGATCCTTGCTCAAAAGGGACTTTAGAAGTGGAGAGAATGATGAACATATTATAATTCACACAGTGAGATTTCAGCTCATCTTAGGGTGACCAGTTAGCAACTGTGAAAAAACAGGATGGGGGTGAGAGGTAATAGGTGCCTATATAAGAAAATGTCCCCAAAAACTGGACTGTCTCTTTAAAAATGGGACATCTGGTCACCCTAGCTCACTCTGAGCCCAGACTTCAATGCTGGTTGGACTGGTTGACCTGATTATCTGACCCATTTATCTGAAGGTTGCTGGTGCTTCTGAAGACCTTCAGATAGTCTGTGCACTCTTGTATTTTTCAGTTAAACGGCCCTTTTCTATAAGGCTTGTCACCGCACAATTGAAGCACTAACACTTAGTATCTAAGCACAAATGCTTTACAAAGATTGATTGCTTACTTTACAGATGGGTACACTGACAGAGAGATAAGCTAAGTGACTTGCCAAAGGTTGCACATTGAATAAATAGACAAGTTAGAAACTGAAACTAGAACTCCTGACTTTTTGTCTCTTACTCTAACCACTGGACTACCCTACATTTGATCCATTCTTCTACTGGTAATGCAATGGTGTTTTCTTCCATTATCAGTCAATAGCATTGCTTAGAAATCTATTGTAAATTAGAGTTGCAACAGATAAGAATCCTGTACCTTTTACTTGTGATCTTTATTTGGAATACTAGTTCATCAGAAACCACATCACAGCAATAGACCATAAATGGTTTGCAAAGCACTGGACATGTTGAGCAGAAAGCAGCAGATGGGATTTTAAAATAGATAATCCTCATAAGGGACAAATAATTATGCATTTTAGGAACCCATATTTTAAACAACTGACTGAATTTCCTGAAGCACTTCAGCTTTGCCTTTTATATTTACATCATGGGTGGCTCATTACCACATTAGTTAGCAAGAAAAGTAACAGGAAGAATGATATGATTTAATAATTCATTAAAAAGGTTTTCCGATATACATGTACCACCCTCCCTTAGTCCCTCTGATGCTTACAATATTTATGATGGCTCCCAGAAAGTTAATCAGAATGGATGCAAAAATGATCACATTCCTGGCCAAATAGGTCTCATTAATCCAGCAGCAAGTTTTCCGTAGCACTAGGGGTAAACATTTATAATCCTCCGCAGTGGTGATTAGCACAAGAGTGGAATGCAGCATAATCAGAATGGAAAACTGAATGACCATTGGCATCATCCTGCAGGGGAAAGAAAGAACCCCCCCAAAATATTAAAACAATACCCACTAAGTATTAGAAAATAAATACTAGTTAGATCACAACACATTTTCCCTTCCTTTTCCATCAGTTTTTCCTCTTAAAATCAGTTGTTCGAACAACTGGCACAATTAGCCCCAAGAAACATCATATATGCTGTGGACATCCCGGTGAATACAAAGAATTGTTTATATTCCATATGGCTGACCATTACTTCACTTATTTTATTATCCCCTGGCTTGCTAAGCAACTGCTGTCAAGGTAACATTCCACTGAAATTACTACCAATATTTCTCTACGCACTGGGTGTTCGAGTGGTAGAAATATCCTTCTTTTCGGGCCTCAGTGCTTTTCTTTCAAGATGCTTTCAAAGCCAATCTACTCATGCTCTAGGATCCCAGCTTTATTCATGTATAAGCTCATAGTTATACAACTAGGCTAATTTAGCTGTTGACAGTTTAAAACAATGTTATTCTGCATATAGAATAAAAAATCTTAAAAATCTAGCACTTATAGAGTGGTAGATTTTAAGGTGAGAAGGGACCATTGTGATCATCTAGTCTGACTTTCTGCATAACACAGGCCGCAGCATTGACAGAAAGGTAAGGCTTACCTTGTTCTCTGTATCTACATTTTAATATTGTGCCCAAGACCATACCAGTTAAACACCATATGGAATTTTAACAATCATAACAATCAATCACTTGTTTTCATAGAAGTCCTTCAAGGTACAGAGTACAAGAAACTGTGTTCAGTGATCCTTACATTTAGTAGACCAAGGTTTAGTGGATTTAATAGACCCAGGTTAACTGAAAATTGCCCTCTGGCATATTCTCTCTGTATTGCTCTCTAGTCTGGTCCTTAATCAGGTACTGCCACATACATACACCACCCCACAGCCTGTGATGTAACAAATATTGTTATACTCCCATGCACAGAGACCTATAGCTCCTTTGCAGTTCAATTTTTGATACCTTATTCTGAATTATTTAGTTTCTCGGGCTTAAGTATAGGACTTGAAATTAGTGGGACCACTCATATGCTGACAGTTAAGCCTCTGCTAAAGTGTTTTGCTGAATCTGGGCCAAAATGCTCAGCACTTTGCAGGACCAAGTATCTATATGCCATATTAGTACAAATTTTTGCCTTCCTTTATCTTTTTCACTCTTTCGGCTAGATTATCTCCATGAAACCTGTGTAAATCAGGTGAAATGGCACTGAAATCAGTGGAGTTAAACTGGTATTGATGGCAAAAAATCTTCTTTAACATAGAACTAAGGTTGCCTGTTACTGCCTCCTGCTCTCCACAACATGGAGTGTGGCTAAATACAAACCTCTGACATGCCTGAAATTCCATTAGGAGGAAGCCTCCTGTAGTAGAGAGGGCTTGGAGCACTGGACCTGGTGCAAAATTGAAGATCTGAAGCAAAGTCAGGCCATGTATTAAAGCAGATGCTTACAAGTTCACTGTCCGGTATGGGAACTTGACAAATTTGTTGCTAGTGTACTAGGCGCTAGATATTTGTGTAAATATATTCCAGCTAATACTCTGCCCTCCATTAGCTTCTCTTTCCCCCTTCCTCCCTTGCTCACAGCTTCTCCCATCTCCTCCCTCCCTGTGTGGGTCCAGAGGGACTCTCCTGCAGTGCTGTGGCAGAGAGCTCAGCCACCCCATGCAGGTAGGAGGTGGCCGTGGCTAAGTAGGGGCTGGTGCAGGTGATGATTCAGCACCTCCCCTTTTCCCCCACCTGCAGTAACTGGACTTTGGGGGTCTGCTCAGTAGATCTGACTCGATACCATCAGGTCCCCTTTTCGACTGGACTTTCCAGTCGAAAACCAGAAACCTGGCCAGCCTAAGTGAAGGTAACATCCCAGAGAGACACCTTAGGACAAGAGTGAAGTAACACAATCTGGGGGAGTTTGTGTGGAGTAATTGAAGTGGCTGAGTGTAGGTCGGGTGTAGCTGGAGCGTGGTCGCTAAGCCTGTCCTAAATGTGACTTTTGCCTTATTCTCATGAACCCTGTCCCTCTGTGCACTCGGTATATGGAAGGGTACTATGATTGCTACCATGTCACCAGGGTCAGGTTTGGGCATAGCTCAAAGAGGGCAGTGTTAAGGTTGCATAGAAGGAGTGGTGTGGGAGGCAATAGCTTAACTTTACATTTGCTGTTTGTCAGATGTTTAAGTTAAGCCACCCTCCACCTCTCACCTGCAGACTCCTTCACTTGGGGGCATTAAATCCAAATCCAACATTTCCCAGATTTGGGGGTGTTTGGATTTGGTGTTCAGATATGGCACATACAGAGAAAGTTCTGAGCTGCAGACTCTGATTTATGGTTTGGGCCATTCGCAATTAAAAAATGCCTAAGGGGGATTCACCCTAGACGAGGAGGTGGAGGATTTGCAGATAGGAGGCAGCCCAGTTGTGCTGATGTAAGATCATATGAGGAGGGAGCTGGAAGCAGCTTGGAACCTAACACACTTCATGGGGCTCTCAAATAGCTTAGTGCTGCCCCTGCTTACAAGTGCCTCAAATAGTTAAAAATATTTTTACATCATAGCCCATAAATAAATGGTGATATCTATGTAAGAAAAGTGTGTACTTCTTAACTAGGGCATTGGCATGTTGAGAATGAGAAGTGTCCTGGAAAACCGACTAAACTAAAATTCCTGCTGATATTCCAAAGGAAATGTATTTTCTGAAAAATCCTAAGGACATGAGACCAGGGTGAGCAAATAATTAACAGCAGAAATAGACATAAATAATAAGCATGATACACAAAATGAAATAGATCCAAGCAGAGAACTTAATCATGTATATTATTAATGTAAACTTATATTTAATATCCATTTACCTTTTATAGAAATATTTTCATTTTCAATGTAATGATTTAGCTATAGTTTGCTAAGGAGATATTATACACTAATTAATTTCAGTTGAGTGTTAAATTTGTTATTTGTACAATTTATGATGCTGTTTTAATCATTCTGAAAAAAGGTATTTATGGGAAAATGGTTTCACTTAGCTAGGATGATGAAATAATGCACAGCTTACAACATTATTCATCCTTGTCTGAACCATCTATTAAAATTCATGCAATAATCTCTGAAGTGTAAACATGGTGTAAGACTTTGAACTGGCAGGCAACCATTTCAGAATAATTTACTTTAGTGCAGGTAGCAGTTAGGATTCTCAGAAAGAATAGGATTTCATAAAATAGAGGTGTTACAGACCATAAATATAAAGATATTTCTGATGACATATGCCTAGACAGCTAACTATACTTTGTTACAATTTAATAACTTTTGGTTAACAGTGATTATTTGCAGTGACCCACAACATAAGCAAGCAAGATGGTAGCTTGTGATTGGGAAAGTTATTTTACAAACTGTTTTCGAATAACGTATTGGATGATTTCAGAAAAAAAGTTCTGATCTTGTGAACTGAAATAAGACCAGCAACAGAGTTACTCTGCCTGACAGCCTTTCTGGTGGCTTTTATTTATGGCATATTATTAATTGTGATTATTATTATTGTTACTTAGATGTGTGAATAATGGTCACTACTATTTTTATTCTCATGCCAGTGTTTCCATTCTTAACGCCTATTGTTCCCTGCACTAGAATTTTTTATGTGAAATTAGTAAAGGAGATAGGTACTAGCCTATTTGTTAACTAGGAACTAGTGAGTGGAGTTCACCAAAACAACAAAAGCCAGATGAGAGAGAAGCTGCAAAACCCAGAAATGAACAGATTGTGGGAGACAAAAACTGAGAAAACAGAGACGATGTACAAACTGTAGGGTCAAATGAGGAATTCAGAGATGGGCACTGAGCAGAAAACCTGCATAATACCCAATGCTCCAAGCAGGAGTCCAAGGAATCAGTGGATGCTGCTCAGAGATAGCTAGTCTGGATAGGTGAATAGACCAAACACCACGAAGAGGAAAAGAGATGCTAGACTGACAGCTCTTGAGTCTGAAGACCTCTATTTATCCACAGAGCAGAGAATGACAGACACCAGCCGTGCAGCTTTTGCTACAGTGCCACACACAGGAACTCATCCCTGACATGGAGAGACCACCACTGAGGATGGCAAGTAGTTCAGTGGTTCATTAAGTCCATTGTAAAGGGCATATCAGGTGGGAAATAAACCTTTTAAAACTAGATAAGAGTGTCTGAGTAGGATAGGGTGATCAGACAGCAAATGTGAAAAATCGCGACAGGAGGTGGGGAGTAATAGGAGCCGAAAATGAGTAATACCTCATCTATAGGGAAACACATAGCGTCTCTGGGGTGTACTCTATGGATTTCCCAGGGACCTAGCATGCACCAACTCCTAATGAAGTCAATTGGAGTCATTCCTTTAACTTTAATGGGGGTACAATCAGGCACCAGATACCAGACCGAACATTGGGTTATGCCTACACAGCCAAAAAAGACCTGCAACACTGAGTCAACTGATTCGGACTTGTGGGGCTTGAGCTGTCAGGCTAAAAAAACCTGATTCATCCTGGAATCTGATTCATCCTGGGACTGCAATTAGCCTCTTTTATGCCTGCATCACATTGGTGGCTCATACTCATCCTGTGATCAACCAATACACTCAATTCTTTCTCCCACAATGTTGATTCCAACTGATAAATTCCAAGCTTAGAGCGAGAATTCTTATCGTTAGACCCAAAGTGCATGGCCTTGCACTTTGCACTATAAAATTTCATCCTTTTTCTATTACTTCAGTTTTCAAGGTCATCCATATCTCCTTGTATGATATTCTGGTCTACCTCTGTATTGGCATTTGCAAATTTTATTAACCGGCTCCCACTTCCTGTGTCATGGTCATTAATGAAAATGTTGAAAAAGATTGGTCCCAAGACCAATCCTTAAGAAACTTCACTCATAATCTCCCTCTGGACTGACAGTTCACTCTGTTTTATCCATTCCGCCACATCTATTTTCTTTATAGTCTACCTTGTCATTAATACACCATGCTACTCCACCACCTTTCCCTTTATTTCTGTCTTTTCTGAACAGCATATGCTCTTCAATATCTGTATACCAGTCATCCCTACTACTTCATCATGGGTTATTATAAGTTATCCCTATAATATCTGGTTTCATTTCCTGCACCAGTAGTTCTAGTTCCTACATTTTGTTACCCAGGCTCCTTGAATTGGTGCACAGACATCTTAGGTTGTTTTTTTTTCCTTAGTTTTTTGGCCTTCCCTACATTCCTCATTAGATTAGGTACAGTCATTTTACTGCCAGTATCACCTACCTGACTGTTACTGTCAGTGGTATTGGTACTATCTTTCCACTTCTTGTCCATTCTCCTTCCCTCTGTTGTTCCTTTCTTCCTTAACTATATCCTCTTTTAATTGAATTTCCTCCCACTCCATTTTAGAATCAGGCGTGGAGGTTACATGAGCATCTCCCAATCATCTCCCCAGAATTCCTAGTTTAAAGCTCTTTTAATCAGTTTTAAGAATCAGAGGGGTAGCCGTGTTAGTCTGGATCTGCAAAAGCGACAGAGTCCTGTGGCACCTTATAGACTAACAAACATATAGGAGCATAAGCTTTCATGGGCTAATACCCACTTTGTCAGATGCATGCAATGGAAGTATCCAGAGGCAGGTATAAATATGCAGGCAAGAATCAGGCTAGAGATAACAAGGTTAGTTCAATCAGGGAGGATAAGGCTCTCTTCTAGCAGCTGACCTGGAGGTGTGAACACCAAGAGAGAAAAACTGCTTTTGTAGTTAGTAGCCATTCACAGTCTTTGTTTAACCCTGAGTTGATGGTGTCAAATCTGCAAATGAACTGTAGCTCAGCAGTTTCTCTTTGAAGTCTGGTCTTGAAGTTTTTTTGCTGCAGGATGGTTGCCTTTAAATCTGCTATTCTGTGTCCAGGGAGATTGAAGTGTTCTCCTACAGGTTTTTGTATATTGCCATTCTTAATATCTGATTTGTGTCCATTTATTCTTTTACATATGGACTGTCCAGTTTTAATCAGTTTTGCCATCCAAGAAGTCTATTAACCTTCCTACTCAGGTGGAATCCATCTCAGTCCTCTGTCTCTGAATGCCTCCCAGCGTGCAAACAACTCAGAAACCTCCCTATAGCACTACCGCTTGAGCCATTTGGTGATCATCTTAATCTTGGCTTGCCTTCACTCCCCTTCTTTAGGGACAAATAGAATCCCTCTGACGATCACCTGAGTCTCCATTTCTTTAAGTGTCTTCCCCAGCCTAGTGTAGTCTTTTTTGATGTGTTCTAGCGAGAATCGAACAGTATCATTTGCTCTCACACGAAGGACAGTCAGTCGATTCCTTCCCATTCCCATTAGAATCCTCTTCAGCCATAGGACCACATTCTGTGTCTTCAATCCTGGCAGAGAGCACACCTGTCTGTTCACCGGATCAGCTCTGGTTATAGACCTGTCTGTTTTAGGGTGACCAGATGTCCCGGGATAGTCCTGATATTTGAGGCTTTTTCTTAAATAGAAGCCTATTGTCCTCCACCTCCTGTCCTGATTTTTCACACTTGCTGTCTGTCCACCCTCGTTTTTAGTAAGGAGTCCCCAGTCACATAGAAGCTGCCTCTTTCTGTTGTTGATGTGATTCTCCAGCCTTCCTCTTCTGTTATTTTCTGGCTGCAAGTCTTCTTGTCATTTCTTCTCACTTTGTGCATCATACTCTAGCCTCCTTGGGCTCTCAGCTCTGCATTATCGCTTTCCTTCTTGTAGGACTAGCTGCTCTTCTCTTCTTTCTTGCCTATCACCTTCCTTTACTCCCTGCTGCACCCCTTCATTTTCCAATTCAGCAAACCCGTTGCTCTATTTCTCTTTTACCAGCTAGTCTTTTCATCTGCCTTGTTCTCATACTCACATGCTCACATGGGCCACTTCTTCATTCAGAAGTTGTCAAAGCCTTAATCTTCTGTAGAGCCAGTCTCCTAGCAATCCAATGAGCACAGCTGGCCCTGATAGAAGCTGTCTCATTGACTCTCCCATCTGACTGGCTGAAGGAGTCAGCAGGGTGATATTTAAGCTCAATAGCAGCAGCAGTCCAGTGATGGCTCAATGCATTCCTCGCCTGCAACTGTGCTTGGTCCTGTACCTTCCTCCACTATCTCCAGTCTTGCTTCCATCCCTGCTCCAGCCTGTCCCTGCTCCAGCCCTCAGCTTCTTCCTAACCTGTGACTCTCAGCTCAGACCCTCAATTCCACCTTCTTACTGCAACTCCAGTTAACCCTTTGGCTTCGGATTTGGTTTATGATGCCCAGCTAGAACTTCTGCTACACCTTCCCACTCTGATTCCAGTTAACCCTTCAGATTAGGCTTTTGTTTCTGACTCCCAGCTATGACACTTGGCTGCATCCTCCCCATCTGGACTCAGCTCCAACTGTATGGCTCTTGCTCCAACCACAGGGCAAAACGGCCCATGACTCAGTTGCTGACAGAAGTCTACCCTCCCAGTACTCTTGTCCAGCTTGCATCTGCGAGTCTTGAGTTTTATCCTCAGCATCCTTTCTCCACCCCTCCATCATTCACTCAAGTCCCCTTCTAAATTCAACCAGAACTTCTAGCTGCATCTCCAAACCTCGGGCCTTCTCTTCCATGAGATCTATCAGGCAGCACTTCATAGAAATGAAACACCGTTCAGGTATCCGTTCCAGAATATTCATCCCGTAGCTTCCACATCCAGTCATCTTCACTGACTCTTCCATTCATTGGGTCTTTCTATCTCTCATGACCTTCCCTCCTTAACTCCTATCAAAAAGAAGGAAAAAAGCCACCCACACCACACCCATGCTCCCCCAAACTTCCTTGTTTTCAGCTCGGTTTGCTGGCTTCTGTGCTGCTCGTTGGCCAATTAGCTGCCTTTATAGGCTGGATGCCTAAGGAAGCCCCACCCCTTAATCAGGGTTCAGCTATAATCAAAGGCTCAGCTTCTTTCACAACACACTGCCCCATGCCAGATTTTGCAAACTGAAAAACAAGCCAGCAAACAAACACACACACTGTCAAGAACTCACTTCCCTTAAGGAAGAGGAGCTGGTTTGCCGAGACCTCCAAGCTAAAGCCCTGCAACTGGCCTAAACCACAGCCCCTGCTCCAGGAAGTAGGCTGAGGGAACTCCTGTCCAAAACGGGGAGTTATTAGCCACCTACACCACAAGTCCAGCTCCAGAAAGAGAATTGGGGTTGGGGACGCCCTGCTTTCAGTGGACGAGAAGCTTGATATGAGTCAACAGTGTGTCCTTGTTACGTTATCAAGAAGGCTAATGGCATTTTGGGCGGTATAAGAAGGAGCATTGCCAGCAGATCTAGGGACATGATCATTCCCCTCTATTTGTCATTGGTGAGGCCTAATCTGGAGTACTGTGTCCAGTTTTGGGCCCCACACTACAAGAAGGATGTGGAAAATTGTAAAGAGTCCAAGGGAGGGCAACAAAAATGATTAAGGAGCTGGAGCACATGATTTATGAGGAGAGGCTGAGGGAACTGGGATTATTAAATCTGCAGAAAAGAAGAATGGGAGGGGGATTTGGGAATGGGAGGGGGGTCCAAAGAGGATGGGACTAGGCTATTCTCAGTCATGGCAGATGACAGAACAAGAAGCAGTGTCCTCAAGTTCCAGAGGGGGAGGTTTAGGTTGGCTATTCCGGATGGCTTGTAGTCCATCTTTATGTGGAATGTTCATGTAGAGAGCTTCTACATCCATAGTGGCTACAATGGTGTTTCCTGGAAGATCACCAAAGGATTGTAGTTTCCTGAGGAAGTTGGTGGTGTCTTGAAGATAGCTGGAAGTGCTGGTAGTGTAGGGCCTGAGAAGAGAGTCTACATAGCCAGATAATTCTGCTGTGTTTCCTCCTTGTTTTTCCTCCCGGTATCCCACTCCCCCATTTACCTCTGGGATTAGGTCACCATTCCTTGATTATCATAGTTTAAAGCCCTCCTCACTAGGTTAGCAAGCCTGCCTGAGAAGATGCCTCTCGTTGTTAGGTTGATCCCATCTCTTTCAGCAATCCTCCTTCCCGGAACAACATCCCATGGCCAAAGAATCCAAAGTCCTGTCTCCAATACCACCTGTGTAACCATGCATTCTCTTCCACAATTCGATGATCCCTACCTGGACCATTTCCTTCAAGAGGGAAGATGGATGAGAACATGACTTCTGCTTCAAACTCCTTTATCCTTCTTTCCAGGTAGTCTGCAGTGATTTGCTCAAGCTTATTCTTGGCAGTATCATTGGTGCCCATGTGGAGAAGCAGGAAGGGGTAGTGGTCCGAGGTCTTGATCAGTGTCGGCAAACACTTCATCACATCCTGGATTCTAGCTCCAGGCAAGCAGCACACTTCTCGAGTCTCCTGGTCTGGTTGGCAGCTGGATGACTCCGTCTCCCTGAAGCGGGTGGTGGTGGTCGGGGACTCCCGACCACCACCACCCCGCAACGCCTCTTGGGAGTGGTGGTGATGGAACCACCATCCCCAGGACAATGCATCTCATGCCTTCTGACTGATGAGGTCTCCTTTGGATACCTTCCCTCAGAGAGCTCTTCCAAGTCCTTTTTCACAGCATCTGGGCAGAGAGCCTGAAAATGGCTTCGCACCTCTATCTGCATTGGGGTTACATGGGTTCTCCTTTTTCTTCCTCTGGAGGTCACATGCTGCCAATATTCTTCCCCGCTCTGCACTGCACTCTCTGATTCTTCAGCATGTTTTGCTTCCAGAACACTGACTTCTATCCAGAAAATCTTCATTTTCTCTGATGCAACGCAGGGTTGATACTTGGTTCTCTAGTTCTCTAACCATCTCTTCCAATACGCAGATCAGCTTGCACTTTGTATAGACGAAGTCGCAGCTGTCCTCTGGGAGAAAGACAAACATAGTGCATTCTGAGCAGGTCACCATGGCTGACTGCTCACTATCCATATTTTCCTTCCAAGAGGCTCCTCAGATTTTGCATGTACTGCTTACAGGAGCCTGAAAGACAAAAACATTGTGCAAACTCCCCTCATGTGAACTCTCTGGCAAACTCCCTCTGTTGGTCAGTAGGAGGAGCATGGTAGGAAGCAGTCCAGGGAAACTGTAAATGGTTGGGAGAAATTGGCACCAACCACCTTATACAGAATTCCTATCTTGGAACACAAAGGGTGGATGGGCCTGGGTTCCCCTACTAACCCAACAGGAGGGTTCATTAAGGCCTTGAGCCAACAAGTTACATTCAAAGAGGCCAGGGACTATATTCCCGCATCTAGGGCAACTGGCCTCCAGAGATATTGGACTCTTCAGCACTCTGAAAGGGGAAAGGATTACCAATGACACAGCCAAAGGGCAGAGGTGATGATGAAGGACCAATAAATGGGTGAGATACAAGGGGTCCAGCAGAGGAGGGAAACTGAGGCAGGCTTGATCTGTCATCCAGTTTTGCCACACGGGGGTGTCAATAGCTCTGTACACACCAGATATGAGAATGGGACAAAGAGTTTCCTACTCTATCACGAGTGCATACAGCATATCTGAGAGTGAGAGTAAAGATGTCGAGTAAGGTATTTCTCATTATCATTTAAACAATGCTTCCCTTCAATTGTTTCCAATCATTCACCAGAGCTCCAGCTCGGCAATACGTTGAAGCTGTTACTTAACTTTAAGAATGCGTGCGATCCTATTCCCTATTCAACACACCACTTAAGCATGTGCCTAAATTCCACTGAAGTGAAAAACATGAAGTGCTTTGCTGAACATGATGGGATTACTCACATGCTTAAAGTTCAGCATGGGCTGAAATCTGTGCTGAACTCGGTTCCAGAAATACAATGCCCAGATCTACATTTCCTCAACTAAATATTTCCCTCTCTCTTGCTCTAACGAACCCATTTGTTATTGTAGGGTTGTATGTGATTATTTAACAGATAGTATTATTATTTGTATGCTTTGTCAAGAATGAGATTTTGTTTTCAAAACAAAATATATGGACTTTACAAACAAGAAAAAGTGGTGGGTAAACATTTGTCCTCATTAACTTTGACAGTGATCTTTCTACTTCTGAGAGCAGAAAACTTGCCCTGTAGCACAGTTCTGAGTAAGAAGAGAAACCAGAGGGAAAGCAAAAAACCTGCAGTGGAGATGGATGTCACATATGGCACTGGGTGTGGCTGTGAGTATTAGGAGAAGGGAATCCATACAACTAGAGAGCACCTCATATTTTGTTACTGTGGCAGAAGTGATTAAGGAGCAAAAAATTCCAATGAAAAGTAGGCTCCATAAACAAGCTCCATCAATTCTATTGCATATGAGCAACCAGGAGACAGTCAAGTAGTCTAGACATGGTAGATTAATGTACTGAAAGAAGCAGGACTTTAAAAAACACAAACAGATTTTGCAATATCATTGGCAGCCATGCAGAACATCGGAAGCGCCAGAAAGCTAAATATCAGAGCAGGGAAATCCTCAATTACATTCACAGGTGCCCTGAGACTCAGTGGGTAGAACAGCTTATGTACCCAATATCCACCTCGCTTTATGATACCCAGAGTAGATTATTTCTAAAGAACTGAAGATAAGAAACTGGAGATTATAAATTGGTAAAAATGAGACATTTTGCAAATCATTGGTAGCTGGGTTTGTGATTTCTGTAAAATCAAAAATAAGGGGTGTTTTGGATCTGTTATGATTCTAAATGTTGTGAGAGTTTAGGCATTTATAATGTGCCCATCACCATAATATAAAGGCATGCTTAAAATCATGTGTTTTTTTAAATTTTTTATTGATAAATGAATTAAAAAGCACTTGTCCCGGGCTACAGGCACTTTTAAAAAGTATTAAAAGCACAAATCTGTTAGTTTAAGTCCTTAGTCCTTGTATGGTTGCTATAGTTTCAAAGTTGTCCAACAGGTGGTAAAGTTCATGTGTGTGAAAAGCAGGTGTCTGAGAATTAAGCACTTTGTATACCCTGTTCTCTAGCAGCAGCAGCATTCACCTTATAGGAGACTGAGCTGTGTGACTTTTGGGGAAGTTAAAATCTTAGCGGTTTTGTATTGTAGAGCAGTAGATGCTCAAATTGCTGTGACATGCAGATAGACAAATGGGTGCACAATGCTTAGAAAAATGCTGCATTAAATGGCCGGAGATGCTGGACAAAAATGAGAGTCTGACATGTTTGATTATGTTACATGAAGTTCCATCATGCAATACAAGTGGCCTAGTCATTCAAGTTACTGATCATTCTCAACTATTGACTTCAGCGGGAGTTAAGAGCACTCATAGCTCCATGAAGCCCAGAAAAATCAGAGAGGGAAAAGACTTAGTAGGTCATTTACTCCACCGTTCTTGACAGTACAAGACTGTTCCTGACAGGATAATTATACATTACATTCCACCATTTATAAAGTATAATTACACAACTTACTAAGATATACTTATGTGCTGTGATGGGACACAGAAACAAAAGCACTTTTTAACCAGTAACTAACCCACCAATAATTATTTACTAGTAAGAAATTGTACCTATTTGGAATGAGCATTTTGTAGATTATCTGTAGAAACATGAGGCCATATTATGCTAATTTTTTAAAGTATAACTCCCCATTAATTTCAATGGTGTTCCATTATGTTCCACTTAAAACTGATGGATTGATACAGACACAGCAGGCATTGTGGATTTAAATTCTCTCCTTAGCATGGTGAGAAGACAAGAGTGGTGCTAGGGCCTGAAGACAGCCTGATATAAAATTATGTTACAAGAAAAAACATGCAATAATATTTCCAAACTTTACTTAGGAACTTTAGAATCATGTTGCTTGATTTATGTTACATAAACGAAGGAAATTCTAGAAATATCATCCTGGGTAGGGCCAGTATTTTCCGTGAAATTGCTGCTATTACTATGTTTTTTTCTTAAATGACACTTAATTTGCAGAATTACTCTGAATTTCCAGAATTGCTGTTCAGAGGGTAGGCAGGGCACACAGATTTCTGCCTGGAGACACCTGACTCATCCTGAGGGCACAGGGCAGAGGCTGGCTATTGAGACTCACTGATATCTTCTCCTCTTCTCACAGAGGACTGGGCTCAGCAAAACTGCAGCAGAGTTTCCACTGGGTGGGCAGGGGACTTGGCTGGGGGTGGTGGGGTGCCGAGTTCCCTTGCCATGCTGCAGAGCGGACGTCACTCGTACCTGCACTTGAGAGCATCCACAGTGCTTCTACCCTGCTCACCTCCCCTGCACAGCTGGGTCTAGCCCTCAGCACTCAGCATTTTTGTGCTCTGAAGTATTATATACAGCTCATGTTTGTTGATACATGTATTTTTGTACTAATAGATTAATCCAAAATTTCCAAAATATACAACTTTGAAAATCCATAATTATTCTGTTTTCATTGCCGGAAAACACTGGCCCTAATCCTGTGCTTTCTCCATAATGCCTTTTAGAATTGTAATGAGGTCTCTTTGCATTACCTTGTGGAAGGAAGTAAACTTTGGATTGCGGTGATAAATACAAGGACAATGAATGCGCACACCAAGTTTGATTTGAATACTTCATCCCTCATTTGAGAATACTGGAATAAAAAATAAAGAAGAATGAATTAATGTTCAGCTCATGTGTCAATTTTGTAAAAAGTGATATTCTTTGAAGTTTCTGGGAAATTAAAAAGAGGATTTGGTACATCAATTAGCATATTGTGTTGTTGTTTTTTAAAAAGAAAGAAAATCATGTCATGAATGAGCCAATAAACCATCCTCACAATGGAAGCAAACGCCAACCCTTGTGCTTTATAATAAAAAGTGTTTTTACATGGTTGCCTTTTTGTCTAAATTCCATGCATTAAAAAGCAAAAGATGGGGTGAGGACACAGGTACCATGGGGATTAATATGATGCAGAATACCTAGGTGTAGCTAGAAAAAACAGTACTGATAGGGAAGTCCAAGCAGTAAATTCAGATCTAGATCTCTGATACTCCAGAGTTTGGCAGTATTTGCATACAAGGTTTTAACTGGGGACTCTATTAAAAAGAAATAGAAGACATGCACCGAAGTCAACATGGACTGCATTTCACAATACTTAAGTGTTTGCAGGATCAAGGTCATTATGTTTTCCTTTTAAAATACTCAACTTTCAGCTGAAGTGAGCCCCTCCCTTCTACTCCTGAATTCCACTGCCTCTGCTTATTCTGACTTCTCAAAAACATGGCAAGAGACCACTCTGTAATGGGAAGGGATCACAGAGTGTAATGTAAAGGTCAGTCTATATAGGGCCCTACCAAATTCACCTCCATTTCGGTCAATTTCATAGTCATAGGATTTTTTAAATCGTAAATGTCATGATTTGAGCTATTTAAATGTGCAATGTCACAGTGGCGTAATTGTAGGGATCCTGACCAAAAAAGAAGTTGCGGGGCGGGGGGGGGGGGTACCTAGATTATTGCAGTGGGGGTTGCAGTACTGCTACTCTTACTTCTGCACTGCTGCTGGTGGTGGTGCTGCCTTCAGAGCTGGGTAGCTGGAGAGGGGGGGCTGCTGGCTGGGAGCCCAGCTCTGAAGGAGGATACACTGCCAGAAGCAGCGCAGAAGTAAGGATGGCCTGAAATGGTATTGCCACCCTTACTTCTGCGCTGCTGGTGGGTTGTTGCCTTCAGAGCTGAGTGCCTGGCCAATAGCTGCTGCTCTCCAGTTGTTCAGCTGTGAAGGCAGTGCAGAAGTAAAGGTGGCAATACTGTGACCTCCCCTAAAATAATCTTGCACCCCCCCTGCAACTCTCCTTTGGGTCAGGACCCACAATGTGAGAAACACTGGTCTCCGCAGTGAAATCTGTATAATTTAAGGTAAAAGCACACAAAAGACCAGATTTCATGGGGGGAGACCAGACTTCATGGTCCGTGACACGTTTTTCATGGCCGTGAATTTGGTAGGGCTCTATTCATATCTAAATGATCTTTAAATCTGTAATTTACTCTTCACACAGCTCCCCCACTTCCCCAAACCCATACATATCCTACTCTTAGAAGAGTAAATCGTGCATGAGATTTGTGAATAATGCTCTGTGATAATATGGACAACCATTAATGCTACTTTTGTAATGTATGTGTCACTTGGGGTAGCATTATGCCTTTTCCCAGGAGTTTAACAGAATATGGCCTGAACTCTGTATTACATCTATCCCATTCTCCTTTCAAGTAGTGATAGTCAATGTTCTAAATAACATACATTCACTCTGCCTCTGCAGAAACTGGGGATATTATTCTGCCACTAGCCCAACTTTTATATTGAAGATGCCTTGAATTGCAAAGATGCTACCAAATGCTTTAATCTGTTTTGATTTTTTTAAAAAAATTCAAACTACAGATTGCAAAGCATTTTGCTTCCAGTCCTGCAAACCACAGGTTTTGGAAATCCGAGCAGACATCACAGATTATCACATCACCCTAGCCAGGTGAGGTATTTCAGACATGAGTTTTGGGCTCAGTCAATAAAAGTGAATCAGTTAAACCGGGAGGCACACGGGCTAGGTCCGTAGGTGGTGTAAATCAGCATATCACCGTTGACTTCAGTGGAGTGATGTTGATTTACAGCCGATGAGGAGCTGGCCTATATTTCAAGAAATCTGGTGCCGTTCTATTTATGCTCTAGCTGTGTTACAACAATCCCGTTAAGGGATAAAAATAAATAGAGGCCTATTCTGTAAAACTTTCTCGCTCATCTTTTATTGTAATGGAATCATGCCTCTCTGTTTTATCTAATCTCTCGAGATGATGATGAAGCCAAGTTACATATTCAGCACTGTACAATGAAATCAAAGGTAATATAAAAAGTATATGGATCTCTCTTACAAAAACAAACAAAACAAAACAAAACCCGTCAGATGCTGACAGGTCCAGATAAGCATAACTAAACAGTGGGCATGAGCAGGGCACGGGGCAAGAGAGAGGGAGCTACACCACTAATGTCCCTGGGTAACAGCCTGTTGCAAAGCTCAACCCTCTGTTTCCTGGGCTACTTTTGAAGGAGGAGGGTGCTGGGCTTTAAACCATGTCCAATCCTCACATCCGGCTTGGGTGCTTCATCTCCTGTATGAGCAGCTGCTGAAATCTAAAGCTCCTTGGAAGGGAGAAGGTGCTTCCCAGCTTCTCCCCCTTCCAAAGTGTCCTGTTTGCTATAAGGATGGAGGATGTCCATTTACCTCTCTGCCTGCTTCTGTCTTTTGAATCCCCCTCTCCCATGTCTACTCATTGCCACAGCTGTTTGAAATTGGCAGGATTCTTGATGGTCTCACTCCTGCGCACAGGGTTACTAGTTTAACTCTGCTGCTGTGTGCAGAGGCACTAGATCCGTTTACCAGCGTTTGCAAGAAGACAACGTTTCATCCATTCATGGTTTTTTTTCTTTTCCTTTTTTGAAAGAAGGCTTAAACTTTGCAGGAATTGATTGCTAATGCCTCACCACACTCACCAGGGGATGCTTCCTACTCGCTTTCCGAGATGGATGTCAATTTTTTACGCTACGGGTGTGAGCTT
Organism: Dermatemys mawii; assembly: GCA_007922305.1. Lineage (NCBI taxonomy): Eukaryota > Metazoa > Chordata > Testudines > Dermatemydidae > Dermatemys > Dermatemys mawii. Next base: position 2,895,197 of record ML677383.1, read on the forward strand.
AATTAGAGTTGTCTCCACATACTACCTGAGTCAGTGAGCTATCAGCAACAATGACATAAGGCTAGTACAAAAGAGAACTGGCATATTAAATTCAGCTGCTTTTCATAAACACAAAACTTGTCTCTTCTCAACTATAAAGCCCTATTTTCTTGCTAGTAACATATGAAATATTCAGTTCCACACTCCTGATTCAGGTAAAACTATCACTGAAGAAAGAAAGGGTTGTGCCTGCCTAAACTGTATCGGACGGGGCCTATGCATTGGCCAAAATTATCAAGGAAAGATAAATTCAACTTTTTACAATTTATGATGAAATGAAAACGATTGGTTAGGGGAAATATAGAGAATTAATTGACTGCAGGACAAATACAGCATTGCCTGCTGTGTTTAAATTGATGTTCAAAGGCGTACGTGGTATAATTGTGTCTCAAGAAGGACTTGTTAACATTTCTAGGGCAGCACTGAGGCTGATGAAAAAACATAGCACTTCAGTAGCAATTTCCATTTTCCGAGTGTTTCGGAGTCATTAGAGGCTGGACTGCGCCTCGAGGCTCATCCCTGCCCCAGGAGGAATGCCAGAAAGTCACTGTGACTCAGAGAGGCATAATTCTTCCCTGGGCTCCCATCCGGCGCTGTGCGTAGTATAGCACTCCCCGAAACAGCTCTGCTCATTCCCCGCCCCTCTGACTATTTGTCACAGCATCCAATCCCTTTCCTTCTGCACGTTGAGAGCGGGAGCCCGAGCAGGGACTGCGCAGCCACAAATGGCAGTGGGCACTACACCATTCACGGCTGCAGAGAACCAGGGCATGAGCCCTGGGCCTTAATTAATACTACTGATGAGGATGTTTATTATCATTAGCCTTTAGAGGCCACAATGGAGTATTACGTGCCATTGTGCTAGGCACTGTACAAGTCCCTGCCCTTTAGAGCTCACAGTCTTCTGAGATGTTTTTGTAATTAGAACAGCCCGGATTTCATGTTTTCTCTGGGAACACACTAAGATTGAGGTGTCACCCTGGGGACAACTTCCCCCTAGCAACTTCCTCCTACATTTCCTTCCCAATGCAATGTAGTTCTCTGTAGGAATAGCCCTTGTGAGGAGAGGAATAACACTGAGGCTAGGAATTCCTTTAGGAACACCTACATCTTTAGGCATGAGACTTTCTTGAGCACAATCTTCCCCCTGCTGAAAATTTCTCTGCCACGCTCCCCTGAGATATCTGCTTGGGATTCATTGTACTGGGAAGTTTCCAACCGACAACCATGAAGTGCAGAGAAACCATTAGAAGGCTGTCAGCATTTTCCAGTCTGATGCTAAAACTTCAAGGATTCTTTAGCCGTGTCCCTTTTACTTTTGTCCATTTGCCACTATCCTGTGTGTGAAAATAGCTTCTAGAGAAACTGGGAGTGAATTATAATGAAAGTCCAGTGAGCTATCGAGTGCTAATAAGTGACATAGGCATTAGCAATGACTGGTGAAATAATTTAGAATACACACTATTTGGGATCTTGCACGAATCCTTCCTAACCAGAATGAATCCTGGTGGAGTTCATTGTGCATTTTATCTTTCCTTTCATGGGGCTATCCTATTTTCTGATATAACGATGCTCTATGTTCATTGCAACAGTGGAGGAGAATAACAGAGGAATGGGAGTCTGCCACTGGAAGTCATCAGAAAGACCTACACTGTTATAAATTGATCGGAATTATGCCACGTCGCACCAAATTCTGCCGCTTACACAAAACAGGTGGATTCCTGACATTAATGTTTTGCCTTTTGTGTCCTTTTTAACAAATCAAAGCTCTAAATTAATCCCTGCTGTAATTCCAGTGACTGCGGATGAGATCCCCGCCCCTGAGCAGAGATGCAATGTAAGTTCAATGCTCCATTTAAGTCCCACTCAAACTACCAAAAATAAGCCTTCAATGGGACATAAGTGGTGCACAGCCCTCTTGTCTATACAGCCAGAGCGTAATTTTGATATTTACTTGCTTGTCAATTGATCTGAGATATAAACCATTCTGTCCAGAAAGAACATGGCTAGCAAGTATGAGGCTGTATTATTGCCAGTGGGGTTAATACTAGTAACTCTATTGTGTACATTTAATATACGCACTCTCTAGGGAGAAATGCAACAAAAGAGAGGGTTTGTTAGGGAGAAGTCAGTGCTGTGTAAAAGCACAAGGCTGAATGTGAGGACACAACATTTCAGAAAAAAGAAATTGGAAACATTTTGGAAATATTTTCCTTCTGAGCTGCTGCTGTCCTGTGGCAGCCACCGCACTGAACTGTAGGCAACAGGGAGCAAACTAAATCAATCAGGCATGGGGAAACTGCAGAGTGAGAAGGGGAAACCAATAAACCCGTGCCAGTTCATTTACTCAGAAGCATTGCGGAGAGCAACTAGAGGAGCTGATGTAGAAGGTTGTGGCTGACAGCAGAGAAGTGCTAAGACCTGGGGAAAAAGTCTGATTCTGGAGTGAAAGGCAAGGACCGGGGACAATGAGCTTAGAGAGAAAATGTTTTAAAATAGTCTTGTCGGACTCAAATTTTAACCTGATAAAACAAGAGGAAAACAATTACTGAATTGTAGTATATAGACAATCTAGAAATAATTAGGGGCTGCCTCTCTCGGAATGGTAGCTATTCTCTCCCTATATTATCTGGTATAACATTACTAACATCACTGGTGGTGCTAATCCTGCAATCATTGCACTGGCAAAATTGGGAGGAACAAACATTTCCTGCGTGTCACTATAAGATAATTCCACTATAGCAGTTATCAAATGTACATGATGATCTTGCTTTCATTAACCCACTGACCCCATGCATACTTACTAGATTTATTATTTTGAGTAGCACAATTTGTGTGCATAGCACCTTGCACACATATATGATGGAGCAGTCCTAAGCCCTCAAGAATTCATTGTCTAGCTTGTGATGGCATGATAGGCTTGCATCTTAGCAAGATGAATAGCTATGAGAACTTGGTCTTCCTCTAATTATTATTAGGTCTGAATAAACCAGATCAGACAAAATAATATCTCCGAATCTACTTCTACCCAATACTTGAAAAAAGCTGATTCAGGAAGTTGAAATGATTCCAGTTCATTTTTAAAAGATGTTCTTCATTTTTTTCATATTCTATGTCTGCTGGTTCTGCATGGGACTAGAAATGCTGCTATACAATGGTTATTATTAAAAAGTCATGATTTACCAACAGTTATGGCACTGTGTTCTCTGAGCTCTCATACTGAGAGCAACAGGTGTCACAGCCACTAACAGACGCTGACTTTTTAACAGACACCCTTCTGTCATTTTGATATAATTTAAAACCTTGTTAATATTTGAAATCTGACCTATGAGATGTGACAGGTGGGTTTTTTCTTGCCCTGCTTAAAATGAATTTAAATTAGATCCCAAATTTTCTATCTCGAATTTTCCAGTCATTGCTAATTGTAGAGTCTGAGTTGGCAGGCGGGTTTAACAAAACAATATCCCTAACATAGGACTTCATTCTGGAAAATCCCCATTTACTCTGGGCCACATTGAGGCTTTGCTCGTCTTGAGTAGTAATTTACTTTTTGAATAGTCCTCTTTTCTTCAGCGGGATCTTTTTCAAAGTAGCGTACGATTCAACAACAGCAAGGGTTTCAGGAGGAGAAGTTCCTACTTAATGAGAGCAAAGTCTGTAATCAGAGTATTTCCTAAGTCAGGAATGTGGGATCAGATTCAAATTGCTAGCAGATGTCTATGGGACAGACCCCTAGCTGGTGTCAATTGTTATAATTCTCTGGAAGTCAATGGAGCTATGACAGTTTACACCGGCTGAGGATCTGCCTCCATGAGTTGAGCAAATGTACCTTGAGCTGTTGCTCAGCAGATGTTAAAGCACTGATGGACAACAAGGCTCTTCAAGCGTGCAATTTCCACGCTGTTTCTCTCCCTCCCCCTTCTCCAGTTAGGCAGATACCTGACCATAAGACTGTCACTGCTGACACCGAGCACTTTGTTATCCTCTGGGTTGATGACGTCAGTTGAAATCAGTGAAAACAACCAACATAATTAGCTTGCAATGAACACTGGACAAGCTCGCTTTTCCATTCCCCCTCTTTCAAACTGAAATATACATGTGCTTTTGAATGCAGACAAGAGACAAGATTCAGGTGGGATCATACTGCAGCTCAGGAGCAACATGAGACATGAGAAAACAATATTTATCCTTCAATAGTAGAACATTTCTTTAATTTGGGGCCTAAAGCAAAGATTTGGCAGAGTGATTTTGACTCAAAATAAAAAAATAGCAGTTTTATTATAGGGATTAGGGATTTAGGGTGGGATTGTATCACCAAAAAGGGGGACTAGATCTTTCTATTATCAATCTTTTTTATTTAAGGAGAAGCATCATTTTGTTGATATGCTTGTTCCCAGTTTGTGCCAAAGCAGCCTGATTTTTAAAAGTAAGCTCTGCTTTGACTCATCATCAAATTAAAAAGCTGGCAAACAGCTTTCACTTTTGTTCAAAAGCAGTCCTTGCTCACTAGTAGGGACTTGCCAGCTTTGGAACTTACTCATCAAGGAGTATAATGACCTTCGGTTCAATCATGTCTTCTAAAAAACAAAGCAAAACAAAGCTAGAACCTAAAGCGGTTGTCTCTAATTCAGTGGACATTTAAGACACTTTGAATTGGAAAAAAGCAGCTATCAAGACCCAGCTACCTTATGCTCCAGGCTGGAGTCTTTAAACATCAGTGAGAAAGGTTTGATATGCTCTCTTCTCAATTTATCGCCACTCCGTAAGTCGATGGTGTGCTCTATTCGCTTGTTAATTTCCTCGGGCCCAGACTGGACATGCAAAGCTTGTGCAAGATGGTTTGGAAGCAGATTTATTGAATTTCTTGTTAGGGCAGCCAGAGTCTAGGGGAAAGCACATGCAAACAGAATAAACCTGCTGGTCCCCTTGGGTTAAAAATGCAATGTTTTAGATCATGTTGCATTGCAAACTGTAACAGCATTCCATGCAATTCATTCAATGAAACCTACAGAAGTTTAAAATAATGTCTGTTCCACTAAACACATACAGTATAATAGGTGGCTGCTTTCATGTCATGTTTTGTAGGGGTTTTTATGTTCATGGTTCCACTGAACTATATCATTGTAACAATGTTTCCAGATTTTGCCATTGAATTATTTGTGAAGTTCTTAGAGGATGATGGAGAGAACCCACACCAATGCCTCAAAACAGGGGACGGAATTCAGTGGTCTGTCTTAGAAAATTAGAACAGAATTTGCAGGAAATATGTAAAGGTGAAAAGACAATGAAGCTACTGGATGTGTATAGTCAGGGAACAGATAGTTTGGAGGGGAGGAGAAAGAAGGAGAAACTTCCCTGTCTGCCTCACCATGTGCCTGTTCATATGCTTTCAAACAGAGAGTGAGTTCTCTCTCTACATTGGCATGTTTCAGCCGGCATATGTAGATCACAGATATGCCATATTGGTTAACATAACTCGTATATACCACTTTTCATGGTAATAACTGCGATAGATTTTTTTTGCGGATCATATTAATTGTACTTTTCCATCACTGATGATGCAAGTGATTTCTGTGAAGTTTCAAAAAGGACAGATGGTGGAGATAGTAAGAGTAGTGTTTAACTTTGAGAACAGATGTAGAATTTAATTCCATGAAGTGAGTAACTCAACCCAGTGCAGCAATTCATTATGCAAGCCACAAGACAGCAGATTGAATGGGAAAACTTAAACATTATTGTCTGCTATATTCTCAATGTTTAAAGAAATGCTAATGAAGAGAAGGGATACAAACTCTCAGACTTTAGGGTACAAGACAACCTCTAATTATTAGGGGTTAGGAAGAAATTTTCTTTGTGGGCAGGTTAATTCACAGCTTCCTGTTGCAGGGCTCCTCTGATGTGTCTGATACTGCTCACTTCAATAGGCAGGACACTGTTCTAGATGGACCAGTAGTTTGAATCCTTAAGGCAATTCTTATTGATTAGGAGACTGCACATAGATAATGGAATATGGAGTCTTTCCCTGGTTCAAATTCAGAGCACGGACAGAAACTCTCTTAAGCTGCTACTTTCTGATGAATGTTGAGTGGCACATAAGAACATGAGAGTGGTTTTAGCCCAACCACCAGTGGATAAGTATCTACCATCACAAAATACAGCTGTAAGGGGCAACCTTATTTGAAGTCATAGCAGAGAGGCCAAGGATCAAATAATCCTGAATAGAAAATTGCTCTCTTACACTGCGTAATTAGAAGAGAAACTTTAGAAAACAGAAAGCCAAAACACCAGGGCTGAAATCCCTTCCCATGTTGAAGTTGATGGGGATATTGCTATTGACTTCAATAGAGCTGGATTTCACCCTTTAAGTGGTTTGAAAAGCCCTTTTCACTTAGCCAGAAAAAGGGCAGTACCACCAAATTTTTGAAAGGGAAATCAATTCAACATTACTATCAAAACTTTCAGACATATCTAGGTCTTATCCTTGGTATGCAGGAGTTAAGATGTATGCATTAAGGGCAGATTCCAGTGAAGTCATTAGGAGTTTTCTAGAGTCACAGGGTTTCATGCCAGAAGGTACCACCACAACATCTAATCTGACCTCTTGTAAACCACAGGCTAATAAACTCCAGCTAGACAGCCCCACAGCAACCCTATCAACCAGCATTAGATCAAAATATTATAGGCCTCAGGAGCTTAAACTATTGCATGCCACAGGCAGAGAACAGGAAGTACCGAGGTGCAGAAATGTCTGAGGTCCCAGCAGTGACAAGGAGTTTTTCAGTGATACATACACAGATGATTTTGGCATTCATGCCCCATGATGCAGAGGAAGGGAAAAAACCACAACCAGCCAATTTGATCTGGGGGAATAACTCCCCATCCCCACATATGGCAATCAATTAGACCTGGAGCACGTGAGCAAGAACCAGTCAGCCAAGCACCCGAGAGAGAGAATTCTCGGTACCACCTCAAATCACTGACCCACTCCGCCAAGTGTTCCATCTGCAGGCATGGCCATCTCTGATACTTCAGAGGAAGGAGAAGAAAAATTAAGGGTACTTCCTAATCCCTAGAGGTGATTAGGAGAAGCTCTGAATCATAAGATTTGAGATTTTAGGAACATACAAAAATGTGATTACGATGTGTTAGTATATTAGTCGTTCTCCAGACTTGAAGGAGTTAATTTAAACTTGGGATCTGTGGTGAAACTATTATGGATATTCTGATACAGGGATGGAGGCTTGAAGCAGTGCTTGGTTCTGTATAAGGACAGGCTCACTTCAGAGGCTGAAGTGTTTTGGTCTCTTCAGAATTAAGTCCTATTATTATAGCTCTGCTGGAAGCAGAGGGAGACAAGTGCCTGATGTTTTAGCAGGGTAACTCTTGATTACTTGGGGGAAATTAGCTCATCTCACCTCACCTCAGCATGTGACTAAAGTAATTTTGCTCAATTTGAAGTGAAAAATCATGCTGCTGTGTTGCTGCAGATATTAACTAATTGGTTTAGAACCACTGGTGCTTAAATATGCCACGTAATCAGGACAGGGGCCACAATTCAATTTGTAGTGGGACAAGGAGAGATATGGATTGAAACAATCCGTATTTCTCTGGGAAAAAGAAGGGCAAGTCCCAGCTGAATATGATGTAATCTGTCCGTCTCTCTCTCACACACATACAAAGACACTGAAGCAAACAGCTTCTCTCTAATGGGCAAAAAGAATCAAGTAATAAAAGGTTATCTGTGTGTCATTGACCAAGGTATGTGCTCTAATCCACTTGTGCCAGCACATCCCATGCTTTGTTCTGCATTTGCTAGGGGAGCCAAAGTGGAATGCTTGCTTCCCCACTAAGCCTATGCTGCCGTCTGGTCAGCAGCTATATGGAACAAATACTGGTGATCCATATAACTACTGAGGGCCAGATGCAGCCACCCTTATTCATCTGTAGTAGTTCTTATTCCTTGAGTAATCTCACTGAAACCAACAGGGCTATTTGCAGAGTAACATGCTATTAAATATTCATGAAGGTGGCTGAATCCGGGCCTAATGATTTTTTTTTTCAGTATTAGTGAGTGACATTGAAAGACAAGACATAGTGCTTTCAGTCACATCCCTGCTGGCAGAGAAAGCATTGTGTATACAGTTGTCAACACAAAACGGCTCCACATTTGCCAACAGATACCATACTGTAGAGTTATCACACTTATTTATTGTTCTAAGTCTAGGGAAAAACTAGTGTCCATGATATGAGTGTGGTTAACGGTTGGCAAATGTCTTTTTTTTTTTTTAAGGCAACAGCTCTGTGTCTTCCTGTCAGATGCACAAGTGTGAGTGCATGCAATGGGTGTTCTACAGGTTTTATTGACCTGAGTTTGGGGATAGGCATTATACTCAGAGGTTAGGCCAACTATCCCAAATGAAGAGCACTGAAACCTTTATACCATGCAATTATATATTCTACATATCATGATGATGATCAAAAGCATTTATACTACAGTAGCACCCTAAGACTCCATTTAGAATCAGAGTACCAGGGTATGAGGCTCTGCTCAAATGCAGATGAAGATAAACAACAACAACTTTAGAACGGCTTCAGAGAGATTTGAAATACTGTAGGGGAACGATATTTCACTTCCCTCTTCCTGTAAAACCAAGCTCCTTTAATATCACGAGTCCAGCTGTCCTGAAGAGGAAAGTAATAATGAATATGTTTTTAGAAAACTCTAAGAATGAGATCAGCCATGCGGATATCACCGTGGGATGCAAGTTCTGAATATCCCAAGGGAAAACAAAGTAATATTCCCTTTCTAATGGCACAAAGCTCCAATGTGTAGCCTTGCAGGATCACCGTATATCTAACTTTACCTCTGCATTAGTCCAGGGTGAAATCCTAGCCCTGTTAAAGTCATGGGAGTTTTGCTATTGATTTCAATAGAAGCAAGATTTCATCCCATGGGGCAGATCAGCTGGAGTACTTTACATCAGCTGAGGATCTCTCCCTGGTGCCCATCCTGCACCTTAGACCAGTGTAATATTAAGGGAAAGGAGGAAACGTTTCTCCAGTAGGTTGACTGGTTTAAAATAGGGGCTGTTTGATGTTGTCAAGAGATTTGGAATTATAAATATGCCCCAACGGTGTAGGGATTAGTAAGCAAAGAACTAGTGAGGCAGACAAAAAGGCATGAATAATGCAGTTCAGCACACGGCTTTCCAGTTTTCCTCATGCCTATTACCGCCACCCCAGTGAAGTTGTAATTTGTTTTTCACACAAAAATTTCCCAGTTTGACAGTACAATGCACTTCCCACTGTTGTTTAATTCTTCAGCTGGAAATCCTTATCTCATTGAAATCAACAGCAAAATTTCCATTGACTTCATTGTGACTAGGTTTTGGGCCTTAGCATGTTAACACCTCGCAATCATATTACTTCAAATGTTTGGGTTATCTCAGCTCAGGAGGCTTGTACTTTGATATAAAAGAGTTGCATGAGACAGGCTCATTACTTGCTACCTCCAGTGATGCCTCTGGCAGTTTTGCATAGACAGGGAATGTGGGATTAGGCCCAAATAATGTTGGAAGAAGCAGTAGAATACTTCACACTAACACTGAGTGAGTTTCAAGGGGTAGGTTTAAATCCTTTTGATTCAACATATTTGAGTTGAACCCTAATACAATACTAAAGCTAATTACAATATTATCTATATCCAATTAGCTTTGGAATTGGGACTGGTTTTGTTCTGTAAACAAAAAAGATCCAGAGTCGACTTAGTTCTTCGGAATATACAACTTGGCTACGTGGAACCTGAGACAACTGCATGCCATGTGATGCCAACAGTTTCATTTTGCCTTCTGATTTATTAGCCAGAAGAAATGACACACTAGCAGACCTTAAGGGTTATGTTTTCAGTATGAGGTAATGCAAATGTACACAGGCTACTCATATTACCATTAGCTAAAAAAGATGGTGCATTGAAATTCCCATTCACTGAGCTGAACGCTTCCTTTTAGAACATGGGTTAATTGCTCGAGTCTTGTAGGGTATGACACAGGCACAAGCTTTCAGGTTCAAGTTCCACAATTAGACGAGCTCACACTGATGCTAGCAGGCAGAATCTGGACTTTAAAGTGAAAAGAGCGAAAAGCTTGAGTGGGCAAAACCAGACATAAAGTAAGATAAACTGAAAGCAGAGGGTGCAGGAATATATTAAAGTACAGGAATCTGAGAGGTCAAATTTTAAGAAGTCAGTTTTCAAAATAAAAACACACACATTTTTGAAAAAAATAGGAAGTAATGATTTTTCCCTATGGTCCATTTTGCCCATGCCATCATATTTTCCAAGTCTAGGGGCAAGATTTACAAAGATACTGAAGCACCTAAAGATGCTGTATGTCAAAGTCCTACAGAACTGCATAAGCATGAAACAGAATTCTATAGAAATTATTCTAAAAATAAGAAAAATTAATAGGGAGCAATATCCTTTCTGTACGTTTCTTTTTTACAGTGGAGTTCTATAGCATGGATATGATTTTTTGTTAAACACTACAGGATGGTTTAAAATAACAAAAGACAGGTTTCTATTGTCTATTCAATCCTGTAGGGATATTTCATAGAGACTGTTGGCCTCAAAATAAGAGGTTGGCACTAGGAATTGAGTCCAGGTCTCCTGCACTTTATGACCCCCTACCCTTTTATGTTTGACTCCTGGTCTTTACAACAGTTGTTCATACTTCTCTAAAATCAATGGCATTCTTTATACACTGTTTAGTAGCTGTCTCCATTGGTAACAGGCACCAAAAAAATCACTAGAAAATGTGCATAGACCACAAAGCTGTCTTAGATTAGAGTTTCTGTAACTGCATCCCATTTCTGTCAAATTTATTCAGAGTAACATCAGGGGCCATATTCTGCCTTTAGTTATAACTTCTGTAAAGCATAGAGAGAGAATCCAATTCCACCCACTATCCATATACCACAGGGGTTGGAGACTCTGTCTGTGCTTTACAGAAGGGCCCAACCACGCTAATAGCTTCATTCCACTACTGTCCAGTAATACTGGACATAGTCTGAATTTTCATTAGGCCAGACACAACCTCAGCGTAATTCACAACCAACCTTAAGTCACAAGCCTGGTAACTTTAGCATTTCTACATGTGTGTGATGTGAAGACTGCTTATTTGGGCTCTAAATCAAATCTCAGATCTCCAGTCCACTCTCATAAGCCACTAGTCCCAAATAAATCAGGGAAAAGAACATGAAATGTGATGAATTGGGGTTTGGAGGAGAGAAATCAGAAGAGAGTCTAATCTGTCAGATTCTCACAGACTCAGCAAGACCTAGGATTAAGTCGCAGGTATCAGATGAGTTGAGTTACTCAAATCTTGTTGCAACTGATAATTTTTTAGTGAGGACATTTGAAAGGAACTAGCAAATACTGAAGCAGATCCAGTGCTTCGCCGTCAAACAGCTGCTTCTTGCATCTCCAACCTCTCTTGCTACAAATGATCTTTCTGCTGATAATTAACATTATTAAATGCTTAATCTGTCCAAGGCTGACCAACCCTGGGAGAAAGATACAAATTACTAGCATAATTCAAAGATGCCATCTGATTTCTAAGATTATATTAGCTTCAGACCACTACTAATGAACAATAATGCACATTACATTGACTTTAAAATTGAAAATTATATAACTGAGTCACACATGCAGTGACTGGCTAATTAGAGCTTCTACCAATCTAATTAATTGTTATATAGTAAAATGATTTATGTCTTTAATACTGGGATAAATAATAGTCAATAAAAATAGAGAGAAGCCATCTTCTGTTGATTTAGATTTGTTTTGTTGCCATGAGGTGCAAATCTCTTTGAAGATATGTGCATTTATACACATTTCAGTCATTTTCATACACTTTTTACAGTCTTGTTAGGTGGAAGGAGGTCAACAACGGTATGAAAAAAGTAGTTATTTTTCTTCATTGTTAGCACCATGGTAAGGTAAAGCTGAGAATATGGACAATGGGAGAATAGCCTAATCTGCTTTTATTTTATTTTATTTTATTTTATTTTATTTTATTTTATTTTTGGCCTACAGAAATCAGAAAAGGAAAGAACAAGAAAAGGAGAATGTGGAAAGAAGTTAATCTTAGCAACATGCACGCACTCTTTCATTCCCAATGGAATGAAGATACAGACAAAATGATGTGAGAACTGAAAGGAGTAAAGCAGATAAGCAAATACACAGATACATATATAAAACAGATGTTTTATATAACAGCAAACTGTCCATGCACCATTTTAGTCTGAAAGGACAAAGACTCTTCACAAAGAATTGATCACTCGTGAGGGTTTATCACTCTGGGCAAGAGACAGTTGATGAAGCAAGATCTTCATGCAACAAAGCTTTAAGTTCTACAGACATTTCAGACAACTAGGACTAAGTACATGCAGCAAAAGAAAGGAAATATCATGTCATTATAGATCTCTCACATACAAATGGAAGGCAACTCAAACTGATCTTGTTTCACTATGACTCATCAATCTTTCAAATGCAGTAGAAAGAGTGGTGTCTTAGGGCATTTTAACCTTTTCATCTTTAATTCCTTTTAAGCATACAGGCTTCATAACTGATTTTATGACTGTGAAAAATTGTTGGATCCCAGAATGCATACAATTAACATGAAATGCTTTTGGAAAGGGTTTGACTGAGAGCAATCTAGAGAGACATTTCTTTCATGTTATTACTCCCTACTTCTGCTTAGCCAGTCAAGACTCCAGTAATCCTCTATTGGGGAACCATAATTATGTCCAGGACTCTTTTTTTAAGCTACTAAAGAACGAATGTGAAGAATAGTGATACTGTTATCAACAGGTGCATATTAGTCTACATCTCTTTACTTTGGCTCATGCATCGCCCTGTGCTATGTTCTCACATCCCACACAACATAAACCCGCTTGTCTCGACTTTGACAATGAATACAGCAGTGCACTGAAAATATACCACATTGGTTAAATAGAGGTTACACATGGTGACTCGCACATCTCGTGCCGCAAAATGACATTGGTTTTGCACTTAATTAACTGCTTTGAGGTTTGGTTCAATTAAAACTCAGTTGCACAGTATATGATTTTAGTTGGACCATAAAAACCAACCTCTGCCCCTCCCTGCCATGAAACACTGGCATTTCCCCGATTCTGATACATAGGTTAATTCTGTCCTGAGGTGATTTGTTTGATCATCTGCAGTTGCAGTACATGTTAGAGAAAAGGTTAAAGATGAATTTGTTTCCTCTGAGGCTTCCATTATTGAGACGCATTCAAGCATGCTTTCATAGTTGATGACATTAAGGAAAGTTTGACTTACGTTCTGTTTTCCCACTATGTTATCAAATGGGAGTTCAGGGCTCCATGATCCTTCTGTAAATGTTGCCCCACTGTTTCTCCTGTCTGAGGTGCTGACAGATTCTTTCACAATGTCTTCAGGCAAAGTCAACAGACTCTCCTCGGGCTGTTTTATTAGATAGGTCTCAATGTTATGTTTTCTTAAGAATTCATTTCGTTCTTTACCGTGTCCTTCTTCAACTTTATAATCCCCATTCAGGCTGTCCAGAGTGGCTTTGGAGATGTGGATCCTCCTGCATGTATGACACAAGTGGTACTAGATGCTGATTGCATATTTTGACAAGAAGGACTATCGAGAGCTTTATGCCATTATTTAACATTATATATAAATGCGCTTTTGGGTACTACATGAATGTTACCACAATGAAGCATTATAAACTGTTACATTATAGAGGAGCTGTGTAATCACTCATGATTGTCAAATTTCTTTATAAACACAGGCTCCAGTTCTGCAGTGAGAGCCCAAAGTCAAACACTGGCCCCACAATGGAGCCCCATTCCCTTCCGTGAGATTCCATGAAGGTGTAGGGATCTGCCCATATTATGCGTATTAATTATTTGGACTGAGGTAGCACTTAGAAACTCCAGCCAGACACCAGGATCCCATTGTGCTAGGTACTATACAAACAGAACAGAACAGAAAGACAGTCCCTACCTTATACAACCTAAGTATAGGGGAAGGGACCACAAATGGGTAATGAGGAGGGAGTATAAGAAAACAGTGAGACACTATGGGGGTGAGATACTATGATATGCGGTGGTTTCAGAGCATCACTGGGCTGACATGGATCAGATTGCAGGACTGGGGCTTTAATACCAGAGCCTGATGCTCCGATGATGAATAGTACCTTACTCTGGGAGCAGTCCCAGTGATTCCCATCAGACTACCCCCAGAGTGAGGTACTATTCAATGTGAGCTAGGGCAGTGGTTTTCAAGCTGCGGGTCGTGACTCAGTACTGAGTCACGGAACATAAGGCACCGGGTTGTGGCGACTCTGTTCAGCACCACCGAGTGGGCAGTTAAAAGTCCCTACCTGTTCTGACACCGCGCTGCACCCTGGAAGCAGCCAGCAGCTGGTCCGTCTCCCAGGTGAGGAGGCCATAAGGCTCCTTGTGCTGCCTCCGCCCCAAGCACCTGACTCCCCGAAGCCTTTGTACTGCTTCTGAGAGGGGCAGGAAACACATTTTTGTGTAAAAAGAATAGGACTACTTGTGGCACCTTAGAGACTAACAAATTTATTTCAGCATAAGCTTTCGTAGGTTAAGGCCACTTCATCGGATGAATCAGATGTGTGGTACTTTAAATGAGTTACTCAAAGTTCTGTATCGGGGTAGGCAACCTATGGCATGGGTGCCAAAGGCAGAACCCAAGCTGATTTTCAGTGACACACTGTCCGGGTCCTGGCCACCAGTGCAGGGGGCTCTGCATTTTAATTTAATTTTAAATGAAGCTTTTAAAACATTTTAAAAATCTTATTTACTTTACATACAACACTAGTTTAGTTCTATATTATAGACTTCTAGAAAGAGACCTTCTAAAAACATTAAAACGTATTACTGGCACGCAAAACCTTAAATTAGAGTGAATAAATGAAGACTCGGCACACCACTTCTGAAAGGTTGCCGACCCCTGCTCTGTATTAATAGAACTAGTAAGGAATCTATTTGTCAAAAAACATTTCCTGATTATTTTTTTTTTTGGTCTGTATTGTTACAGACATAATTGCTGGCAGATATTTTGAAATAAATTACCAAAATAATTGAAACTGTCCTGATTCTACTACGTTATTCTGACAATAGAATAGTGTGTGCAGAATTTTTAATTGTTTTGGAACCGAACTCCCCCAGGAATATCATATGGAGGAGATACACACAGCTAGCTTTTCCAGTGGTGTAAACTGGAATTGATTTCAATGGCTTTGTGCTGGTTTACCCCAGCTCAAACTCTGGCCCATAATATTTCCCATCCCGTCTCTTTGCAACCCTTTTATTGGTGTCATTGCAGATTTATACTCCATAAAATCCTAGTGATAGACCTAGAAACTTGTCTAGCAAAAAGGGTATGTGTTCAACCCTTTGTCTTAGTGACTACCTCCTCTAAGTTGCTGATTACATTTAACTCCTCTGAAGTGACTAGAAATGAAGGAAATCTGAAAAATACAGAATCAGGAGTTATATATAATATGAAACATAATTTCACATAAACCCCCCCAAGAAATTTGAAATATTTATAGTTCGATTCATTTAAAACTCAGGGCTAGATCTTCAGCCGATATAAATCAATGTAGCTGAATGGAAGTCAATGCATCTATGCCAATTTACCTCAGAAGAGGATCTGACCCATTATTTTTTTCAAAATGTCCCCTGAGATTAATGGTCTCTAACAATAAAAATGACTGTAGAAATTGTTTCCCGAAGGTAAGCGGCATTTGGCCTGGATTTGAAAGAACAAATAGTCTGCTACCTGAGAAATAGACTTTGTTTCGAAGCTTATATATCTAAAAAGGCTAACTTCATTTAAGTAAGGGACTAAATACAAAAAGACTAGAAAACAATACATTAGTTGCTAGGGTGACTATCTCTGTGCTGAGTTTCAGTCTAATATAATTTTGGAAGATTGCATTATAAACTCTGAAATATGGGGTTTATAATGGAAACGATAACAGCATAAGTAGAGCTGTGATCCGGGCTATTGCTTTAATACACATACTGGGACAAAATATTAATAAACCAGCTGGTGGAATCCAGAAAGGGTTCTGCTTCTATCTTACATGCATTTGACTTTTCTTCATCCATTTAAAATGCATGTTGAAGAGGCCTGATTCTGGGCTCACTTAAAGTGTGTAAATTAGGAACACTTGCATTGAAGTCAACAGATCTAACCCCTTTTACAAAAAGTAAGACCAGAATCAGGCCCAAGGCTTTTGAACCTATTCATAAATAAGGTGTCCTGAAAAATCAGTTATCATCTATGTCTTATGCAAGAACAAACAAGTTAATTCCAAGGTGCTCAGTGACATATATCATGTATTAGAAATAACAGCCATGCCTTTAATATACAGAAAAGTAGCTCTAAAAATAATATTCTGGAATTCCATACCTATTCTCTATTAGTGGATTCTGGATCAAATGTGCTCATTTTAGAGCATGTCCACACAAACACTTACTGAACACCAAGCTGCAGTATAAATCTACTGAAATCCAGAGTGCCATGCACTAACTGTACATGTGCACTGTGCTTATGCACATGAAGAGTTCTTGGGTGCATATCGCCGTACTGTGGTTTGAAACAGCCATAGGTGAGATTGTACTAGGGAACTTATAGTGAGCAGCAGCGTGGTCCCACATGGTCACTTAGTGTGCGGGATGCTGGAGCGCTGTAGATTAACACCCCAGCTAGCTGCACAGCAAGTGTGTATGTAGATATGCCCTAAGAAACACAGAAATGACTGACCTTTCATTGCCGCAAATGACATCTGAGATCTGAAAGCAAAGTTGTATTCTTTATGCTTCTAGTCACTAGGTGTGAAATTGACCCCCTGCGAGCTAAGGGCCAGGTTTCAATCTATGCATCACTGAAGTCTCACTAAGCCCCTCTATTGAGGGCCTAGGTGGGATTTATATGGTCAGGGCCCTACCAAATTCATGGTCCACTTTGGTCAATTTCATGGTCATAGGATGTTAAAAATAGTAAATTTCATTATTTTGGCTATTTAAATTTGAAATTTCACAGTGTTGTAATTGTAGGGATCCTGACCCCGAAAGGAGTTATGGGGTGGGGGGTCGCAAGGTTATTGTAGGGGGGTTGTGGTACTGCCACCCTTACTTCTATACTGCTGCTGGTGGCAGTGTTGCCTTCTGATTTGGTGGCTGGAGAGCGGCAGCTGCTGGCTGGAAGCCCAGCTCTGAAGGCAGATCCACTGCCATCAGTAGCACAGAAGTAAGGATGGCTTGGCATGGTATGGCCACCTTCACTTCTGTGCTGCTGCCTTCAGAGCCGGGCGCCTGGCCAAAAGTCACCACGCTCTGACCGCCCAGCTCTGAAGGCAGTGCAGAAAGAAAGGTAGCAATACTGCAACCCCCCTAAAATAACTTTGTGAGCCCCTCCCCCCGAACCCTATTTTGGGACAGGAATCTCAGTTTGAGAAATGCTGGTCTCCCCCCATGAAATCTGTATAATATAGGGTAAAAGCACACAAAACCCAGATTTCACAGGGGGAGACCAGACCTCATGGTTTGTGATGCGCTTATCATGGCCAGGAATTTGGTAGGCTCTATGTACAGTGCATAGGCTTTATGTTGTGCACTTTCAGCAAAGGGGTGAAATTCAACCCAGTACAATACAGATTTGGGAAGCAGAACTTGGCTTTTGCTAATGATGACCAGGCTGAGTATGACGCAGCTTGTTTGGTTCTGTGGTGGTAACACTAATGAAAATGTGTTTTGTCACTCCAGTGTGCATGCATGACTCAGGCACATACAGATCATATACGATGGGAAAGGAGGAGTCATTTTTCTTAGCATAACCACACTTTAAAAAACAATACTTGGAAACCAATTACAGGCAATACCAACAGACTGGGAAAATGACTCATTTCCCACTGACTTTAAAGACAATTATTCTGCAGTCAGTATGGGAGAGAGGGTACTGTATATGCAATATCTCTACTACAGCCTGGAAACATGGCTTTTCCTTGTATTGCTAAAGGCAGATCTAAGGGGTGTTGTAGGGCACTAAAAGACCAGACCAGCCTTGTACAACTCTCTCCACAAGAACTGGCAGGCACACTAAATGTCATCTGTTCCAGAACTTCCCCAGATGTTGCTTCTATGCTCCAATGTCCTGATCCTGCATCATTAAAGTGAATAAAACTTTTTCCAGATACACCAACGGGAACAGGATCAGAGCTTAAACAGGGATTTCTGTGGCCAGCATGGCACAATTGCGTGACCTTAGCAGATCTTCAAAATGGTAAGTGGTCTGGCTGCAAAGAGTACTGAGAGTGGTTAATTCACCACAGCAAAATAGGAATTGAGCATCTCAAAATGTGTTGAGATGCAGGTCATATGAGGCAGAACTAACTTTTCAGCCCTGGGGTGAATGGAACAGACACCTCAGATGAAGAAACATTAAGCAGATGAAATGGCGACATGTATATCCCTACACATACAACTGCTGCCGTAAAGGTCACAAAGCACAGATTAGCAGCTCAAAGCATCAAGTTAGCTGTGAACAATCCCTGCAGGGTAAGTTTTCCAAAACTCCATGAAATTAGGTTGGCAGTTTATGAAAGATGCAACAGTTCTCCCACGTCCAGTGTAAAATCATGGGAAACTGCACCCATGTTCCTCACACTAGCATTTGGAACCAAAGGACTTCGGAGTGAAGTCTGCATGCTAGTCAGGAGAGAGAATTTTGAACCAAAGGTATATGCATAAATCCCACATCAAATATGGTGTCACAGGATGAGCTGGCCCTTTAAGGGGCTTGGGGCTCACCCTCTCCTGTGGCAGGTTTAACTTATCTCCTCAGGTGAAGGGAATTAGTATAAGGAGCATGTGAGGGGGGAACTCAGAACCAGGTTGGTGAGAAAATATAAGAGACAACTTGTGACCATTCAGAGGAGAGTCTAAAAGGGGCAGTAGGGGTGTTCCACACAAAGACACTCCCCACAGGGACTCAAGCAGAGGCCTGGGATGTGCAAGCCTGCAAAGACCAGGAATCAACTAGGAAGGCTGGAGTGAGCGGAGCAAGCTTGCAATGAGGGCCGGGACCAAGAATCCTTTGCAGAATCCTGACCCCAAGGGCTATGATCTAGCTAGGAAGGCTGGCTATAAGATCTGTGTTGTTTTGTATTTTACGTTAATAAACCAGTCTCTTAAAAGGAGAGAATGATGGTGATTAACGGGGAAAGGAAGGAAACTGAGGGAGTAGCAGGGCCAGAAGCCAGGCTGGGTAAGTCCTGCTTCATTTAGGAATAGCTATTGGCTTAATACAATCATTGACCATTTCCAGGTGGCAACATTCCCTTTCCCACAGCCGGACCCACAACACCCAGGTCTGAATGGCAAGCAAGATGACAATGGAAATGAGATCTGCTGACCTTCCCAAAAGATCTGCATGCTGATAGGTTCAGGGTGGGGGCAGTCAATGGCTATCTAAGAGGAGGAGCTGGCATATGGGTATTTTGTGACAATCTTCTGACTAGCCTTTGTTAAGTGCCATTTTACAAATATCTCTGGAAGGATGCTTTAAACATTGCCTCAAACCTATTTAAATACTGGAAAGAGTTAAATTGTCAAAGGCAAACCATAATTATACAGCTGGTGGGATCATGCTCTGTCTTACCCAGGAATTCCGCCTGACTCGAGTTTATTCGCAATATCCACATCCCATGACCAGACATCAAACTGCCACTTCCGTAGGCCTAGCACCCCACACAGCACTGATCCAGAATGGATTCCGATCCGCATGTCAATGTCATGCTTTGTTCTTGACCTAACATACCTGTTTTTGTTAAGGGGTTAAATACACAAAGAAATACAAGATTAGCTCATGCAATCAACTCCATCGAAGGCTCTAACTATGATCCATACGGAAAAGTTACATCACATAACAGGGCAGCTGCAGAACTAACATCATTCAGAGGTTTGACGTGTTTAAAAACCTATAGTCTATAAAATGCAGTACCAATTTGGCATATAGAGATACATGGTAGCCTTGAACAATTAAGAGATAACATTCTGGGTGGCAGAGTTCTTGCAATCAGAAAATGGTTCTGAAGGCTGGATTATCACATAGGTGCTTAACTGCATACATGGTTTGATGCAACACATATTACTATTTTACAGAAATATATAAAGAGAGAGACAGAGAGGTATTTAAATGGAAGCAACTGTAGGATCCACTGAGTCCTTGCCCATAAAAGCATAACTGAGTATTTAACACATCAACAGAAACCATTATAGTTAAGATATACACAGAGGTCTCATTCTACCCTCCTCCTTCTTGGAGTAACTCATTACTTTCCAAAACATCCCTTTTCTGTCTGACATTTTCTAGGGTTGGTCTTCGCCCAAAGGTGAAATATCTAGAGGGTTTGGACAAAAATGCTTCTTAGAATATGAAGGGATTGAAAAAATATATACTTTTCCCATTATAACAAAAATTTGTGTGATCTTTTTTGAGCGGCTCTGTAAGTCAAAATGGCTGGGGTTGCATAGCTAAAATCTGGTATGGAAATAAGCCTTATTATAGAGAAGTATCTTGGGCCATGTCTACACTATGGGGACTAGAGCAGCACAGCCATGTTGCTTTAGCTTTACTGGCATAAACCCTATAGTGTAGATGCAGCCTAGAGTGATGGAAGGTGTTTGTTTGACCATTGCTGTTGGAACACCACCTACCTGAGCAACAGTTGCTATGTCGATGGAAGCATTCTTCCACTGACCTAGTTGTGTCTCCATCGGGAATTAGGACAGCATAGCTATTGTTCTCAGGAGCATGGATTTTTCACACCCTGGAATGCCATAGCTATGTTAACTTAAATTTTAAGCATAGACCAAGCCTGGGGGTGTGCTTGTAAAAATTGGTGGAGATTTGCATGAAGCTCATAAAATATGCAGCTAACGGAGATTGTGTTATGTATGCACGCATGTCTATCTTAGCTATGTAGTGAAGGTGCCAATGCTCTGGCAGACCTTGTGAAATGTGACAGGGCTAGGGAACACTGCTTGTATCGTTTGCAGGAAGAAGCGCTCTTCTGATATGTTTTAAATGTGCCAGACCTGAGGGAAGAACAAAATGCCTTCCCCAACGTCCCAACATACCAATTTCACAAGGAGAAGTGCTTACTTCGGTAGATGTATCGGTAGATGTGCCCATGATACAGATAGTTCCAGATTTAGGAGCTTGCATGCACCATTGCCATTTTTTTCCCAGGCCAAGACATACAGTGCATACAAAGCCAATGTTAAGTGAGTTGTCTGGAAATCAGGAAATGCCAGAGATAAGTTGCATAAGCAACCTTCAGCTCTCTCCTGTTGTGTGTATGCACCATGGTAAAGTCCACTTCACAAAAATCATCCTCAGAGTTCACATTACTAGGCAATTTTTTTAACAGTCTCAGAAAGGAAATTATGTACTTGATCATCAGCTGGTTTAAATCAGTGTAGTTCTACTGAAGTAAATGGAGCCCCTCCAGATGAAGACCTGAGCCAAAAGATGGATTGACAGTGATCTTACACTATATTAGTACCTTCCTTTCAGACTGATTCCAATGCAGTGCACATGGTGGCCCCAGAGGTGGTCCTTCAAAGTGAGAGATGTGGCACTTTGTCTGGGCAGTGTGGAGCAGCTCACAACTAAGTTACATGTGCTGTACCTACTATGAGGACAAAGAGAGTATTGTCTTCAGGGCCCTCAATCTAATACTATTAATGAACTCTAAATTTACCTTAACCCCCGCCCCCACTACTGTTTGCACTAACTAACATCCTTGCTGGCAGTCTCAGAATAAATAAAGTGCACGGCAGGCTGAAATTTTGTATATCTTTATACAAGTCCCAGCTCTGCTACCACTGAAGTCAATGGCAATGGTGCACGATCATACCTTGGGATAGACAAAGAATAAACAGAGCTGTTTCACAGTTCCCAAGCTGCACATCATAGACTCAGATCTGACCTACACAGATCATGTCTAGGGACAAGAGGATAAATCACCAGTTTCCATTCAATCCTTGGCCTTTAATTGCTGTCAACAAAGACATCAATGCAGTGTGTGAAACTGAGTTTCAAAAAGGGAGAGAAATTACATAAAAATGAGAGGATTCACAGAAAAAGCAATTCACCTTTATTGTCCTCTCCTGCACATTTTCTTAGAAAAATGATGACTACAATATGTTCCTATGCAGCTGTTATCCTGCTAGCCGAGCACTTACTCGTCAGATCCAGACACCAGGAGGTCTCAGTGACCTTGGCAAGAGGGGTGGACTGAGATTTACAAATTGACAAACTATTTTTTGGCACATTTCCTCCAATGTATTGAACAAAAACAGGTTTCTCTATAAACAACAAGCACACCCAGGTTTCTTACTCCACCAGTGTTGTGCTCAAAAATACCTATTGTGGCTAATGGCTTGCCAGTAGATCTTGGACTATTGTCTTTTGGGATTCCGAATTTTGCTCTGCACAATTTTGTCACTTTTTAAATTTGATTTTTGGGATTTTCCATCTGTGAGTCCTGTGCCAAAACTGGCAGCTGCAAGAAAAATGTATTCTTCTCTAGCACTTATTGACTGGGAATTAAGAGCAAACTTCAGCATGGCAAATTCAGAGTTGGGGCCTGGCCCTTGATCTTTCAATCTACAGTATCTATCAAATGTATGGAGCCCCTTTCCAGCCTTCTTCTTCAATCAACATCAGAGAGAGGAAAGAAAAAGAAGCTTTCTGACTTGAGAAGTGCCCATTGAGCACTGAAACTGGGCCCTGGCTGAAAGGAGAGAACATGGTGTGAACAAAACCTATGAACATGTCATGGAGTTACTGGAGAGGAAAGAGAATACCTGCATTTGAGAAGTGATTGTTTTTGTGTCATTAGAGATATGTTGACCAGCCTTGGAGAAGATAATGGATAGGCATTACGTAACGGATAGAACTGCTTGGAAGAATTCCAATGAAACAATTTTTCATTGGAATTTCCCGAGATGTGAAAATCAAAAAAATTCTGCAGAGACAGTTTGATTTTGGCAAAACGCTCTTTGACTTCAATGGGACCTTGAAGTTTTTTTCCTGGTCAGCATTCTCTGACTAGTAATTAGGTTCTGTAGCTGTTAATAAAAGGCTTTTCTGTGTGCATGAAGTTTTGAGCTGAAAATCAGAAATTTTCCAAATTGCTGATTTAAGAATGCATTTATATATTGTCATATTTTTCTCTTGCTACCTGAATAACAAATGCTTTGGAACTGATACAAATGCAGTTTTGGGTGTAAAACATAAAATGTACTATTGGTGCTAGATAAAAAATAAAGCCATGATTTGTGTATGCCTAACATTGTGAAAATTATATATCCAATGGGATAGTAATTGCTTTTAATTTAAAGCAAAATAAGGTCTAATTATAAAGAAACAATGAAACAAACAACTTTTTTTTATCTGACTGATTGATTTGTAGAATTTTCTCAAAAGAACTTAAGTGCTTTTCATATTAATATGAAATAGAAGTGAGCAAACTGAACTGGGCATGTAGTCTATACAGGGTGATTTTGGGAACTGTGTTTTGTTTGGAAAGGAAAGTACTACTATTTGTATTTTAAAAGTTATGTAGCAGGATGCACTAAACTACTGAATGGCTTGCAAAATGTGGCTAAGGTCCAAACACTCATAGGATATAATACTTTGTAGGTGGCCCTAACTAAAGGTCAAGTAGCTGTCTAATGCAAAATTACACTCTGGCCCTATATCATTTAGAGCAGCTTCAGGGATGGATATGAATAACATCAATATCTGTGGAGGCTCTTATATCTTGCTCATCACTGCATGGCTATAAGCGGATATTGTAGTAATACACACTACAATAAAGCCATGGAATACACTGTTGTTTATGAGTCAGTATTCTCTAACAAAAACATTATACATCTGTATGCATTTCCACAAATTCAAGCAAGTCTGTGCCTTTCCGTTTTCCACTTACATTGTAACACTACATCAGATAATTACATTGTCATGCCATATTTCCAATTGTGTTCCTTTTATTTTTTCATAACATGTCTTAAGATGGTGGGTATCGGGGGAGGGGGGACAATTTAAGAATTAAACTAGGGAAGTATTAGGTATTTATGGGTGGGATAGCTCAGTGGTTTGTTCCTTGGCCTCTTAAACCCAGGGTTGTGAACTCCATCCTTGAGGGGGCTGTTTAGGGATAGGGGGCAAAAATCTGCTAGATGATTTAATTAGGGATTGGCCCTGCTTTGAGCAAGGGGTTGGACTAGATGATCTCCTGAGGTCTCTCCTAACCCCTGATATGCTATGATTCTAATAAAACAAAAATGTCAATTTATGCCACCTAGGGACCTGGCTCTAGAGTCCTAAGCAAATAGTTATGTGTATTTTTTTGTTTTGTTTTGTTTTGATGTCCACATTTCCCATTCCCTATCTTCACTACACCTATGTTCGTTTTTATACCAGCCCTATAGGATTAGCAAAACCAACTAGAAGAAGCATCTAATTTTGGATCATTTGTGCTCTGTCAGGAAGTTCAAAAACAGCTTTTGAATGTTTTAGTGCCAGGGCACTTTCATTACTACACGTAAATCACTCCCTGAATTCATATATAACAGAAAAAGGAGCAGGTGGGTCAGGTTTCCCAACAGACCAATGGGACAGGTCAAAAAGCAATTGTTTCTTGGGAAACAGCAGGAAATGTGGTAGGTCTGCTACTGTCATCATGCATAGTAGCTGCTTTTCTTAAATTAATGTTACTACTATTATAGACTACGCATACATAGACTGGTTTATAATGAAGACAAGCTGTTATACTGTTTTCAGAGTTGAATTTCAGTTGTGTGGTGAGACTACTTCTCCTGTCATAATAAATATTCTTTCAGCTGGCACTTTAGTGGGCCGGGATCCCAGGCACTAAGCCATCCAAGATTCCTTGACCTGCATAATAAGTGTGTTGGTAAGGTTTGTTTGGGTTTCCACTGCTGTGCAGGGAGACCTCTGTCCCTCTGATGGCAGTAGAACTCACACAGCCACCCAACCTCCTTCTCCTAGTGAAATAAGCCTTGGGAACAAAGAAATTCCAGGGAGGAGTTAGCCCCAGGCCCAGAGAAATTCAAGCCAGCTGACCAATCACAGAAGCCAGCTTAACAGGGCCACTTATATTATCTTAGATTCATAGTTTAAGGCCAGAAGAGACCATCTAGTGTGTACCATCCTGTATATCACAAGCCATTACATTTAACCCACTTAGCTCTGTATTGAGGCCAATCGCTTGTGTTTGGCCAAAGCATAACCCCCAGAAAGTCAGCTGGTCTTTATCTGAAGGTGTCAAGAGATGAAGAATCCACCACTTTCCTTGGGAGTTTGTTCCAGTAGTTAATCGTTAAACAGACCCGAAGAAGAGCAGAGCTCTTCTTCGGGTCTGTTAAATATTTGTGCCTTATTTCTAATTTGAATTTTTCTGGCTTCAGCTTCCAGCCTCTAGTTCTTGTTATGTCTTTCTCCTTTCTCACTGCAGGGCATTTTTCCCTCAGCCCTCAAATCAATTTTGTGGCTGTTCTCTGCACCCTCTCCCATTTTTCAACATCCTCTGAAAAATGAGGACTGCAGAAATGGATGCAGTATTCCAATATTGGTCTCACCATCCTCGGGCTGTTTCTTCAGTTTTCACACTGGACATTCTCTGCCTTGTGTGGATTGGCTGTTTGTTCTACTTCCCCTCCAGATGCCACTGTTAAGGTTTCCTCAGCTCAGCCTCTCTCCCTTTGCCTCCCACGCTCCCATTCCATCCTTCCGCCTTCATCTCCCAGACCTATCCCCTGCACCTTCTTCCCTTCATCTTTTCAGTTATCCAGTCCTCTCCTAACTTAACCCACCAGCCCTGACCCCAAGTAGCACAGAACATGGCATTTGGAAGTCACCACACTGTTCACTCTGCTCATGCGTTCCATCCCTTTGTCTCTCTTGTCTATTTAGACCGTTGGGCCAGGACAAGTCTTTCCCTATGTGTTTGCACGGCACATGGCACAAGAAGATCCCATTCTTATTCGGCCTCTAGACTCTATTGTTATTGTTATTATTTATTTGTGTTGTAATAAACCAGATGATCTGACATAAGATTGAATAAAGGGATGCAGAGATAGGAGATTCTATTCTTGCTAGGTCTTTAGCAGATCTGTCTTCTTCTTCTGTTAAATTCAGGTATATCCATAGAGCTGCATGGGAAGTGGTCAAAGCTAGAACTGTATAAGCAGCATTGCCCAGCAGTCTGATTCTGGTTATTGGAAAATATTTTTCCCCTTCAAGAAAGCCTTGAATTGAGCTAACTGGCCTAATTATGTCTCTGATCTAATCTCCTGAGGAGTCCTCCACATATTTTGCACACAGAAGGTATTTATTTTGTGGAGCCTTCAGGAAAAGAAAAGACATCCCATAACCACCAAAATGTAACTACTGGCAGGATTTCGTTCAGACCTGTCATGCCAATAATAAGCTCGGCAAGGGGCAATTCAAAAGCTTTCAATACACACAAGTTTTTCCATTCTAGCCGTGAGAGTGATTTCAGTTTGGAATGACAGATTTTTGTAGGTAATGCCAGGCTGTCTCTCAAACATGTAAAAGGCAGAGTTTGCTTGGATGACAATGCTAGTTCCCAGAAGGCCCCAGGTATATTGAAGTCCCCCTGTGCACTGTACAAACACATAGTAAGATTCCCCATGCCCTAGAGTCTTTATAATCTAGACTGAAAGACAGAAAAAGGGGTGAGAGAAAGGAAAAAATATCATTTCCCCCACTTACAGGTGGGGAACTGAGGCACAGAGATTCAGGCTGGGATCTTTAAAGGAGCCTGTGAATCTGGTCAGTTAATTTGGACTGGGATGGTCAAAAGTGTATTAGGAACTTAGGCTCACAACTTCAATTGAATTTAACTATTATTAAACTTATTAAAACTATGATAAACTATATATTACCACAGTGACTAGAGAGCAGCAGCAGGAGTGGTAAATAATGAAGAGGACAAATCACTGTTACAGAGTGATCTGGATCACTTGGTAAACTGGGTGCAAGCAAACAATATGTGATTTAATATGGCTACATGGAAATGCATCCCTCTAGGAACAAAGAATGTAGGCCACACTTACAGGATGCATGACTCTATCTTGGGAAGCAGTGACTCAGAAAAAAGATTTGGGGGTTCTGGGAATAATCAGTTGAACATGAGTTCCCAGTGCGATGCTGTGGCCAGAAGAGCTAATGTGATCTTGGGATTCCTAAAGAGGGGAAGCTCGGCTAACAGCAGAGAGGTTATTTTATCTCTGTATGTGGCACTGGGGAGAAGGTTGCTGGAAGATTATGTCCAGTTCTGGTGCCTACAATTCAAAAAGGCTGTTAAGAAATTGCAGAGGGGTCAGACAAGAATGATGAGGATGATTGACGGATTAGAAAACATGCTTTATAGGATAGAGTCAAGGATCTCAATCTTTTTAGCCCAACAAAAAGAAGGTTACGGGTTAACTTGATTATAGTCTATAAATATCTACATGGGTAACAAATATTTGATAATGGGCTCTTCAATCTACCAGAGAAAGGTACAGCGTGATCCTGGGGCTGGAAGTTGAAGCTAGACTAATTCAGACTGGAAATAAGGCATAATTTTGAACAGGGAGAATAACTAACAATTGGAATAATCTATCAGGGGTTGTGGTGGATTCTTCATCAGTGAAGATTTTTAATCAAGATGAGATGTTTTTCCAAAAGTTATGCTCTCAAAATTATTTGGAAGAAGTTCTATAGCCCCTGTTACAAAGGAGGTCTGACTAGATGATCACAGTGGTCTCTTTTGGCTTTGGACTCTATGAAAAAGCCTAATCAGTAATGAGGCCCCAATGTACTAAATGCTGCACAAATACATAAGGACACATGGGTCTCTGTCCCCAAGGAATTTACAATCATGGAGGAAAAGTGATCTGGGAAGGACTTGGAAGAGGGTGTGCTGTCAAGTTTGCACAAGTGACTTTATCTATATAAAAGAGACAGGGTGGGTAAGGTAACTTCTTTTATTGGACAAGCTTTTGATCCATGCAGAGCTCTTCTTCGGGTCTGGGAAAGGAACTCCCAGTATCACAGCAAAAAGCAAGGTGGAACAGATTGTTTAGCATAAGTAGATAGCACATATTGTAAGGGATCTTTCAAAGTACAGTGGCCTAACACCTCTGCAGTCTTAGGACAAAAAGAGGGGGTTAGTGGGTTACTATACTGGATACATTTATATACACAAGTGCAATATTTACTATTACTTATAGGGCTTGTCTTCACTACCGGAAGTTGACCTAAGTTATGCTACCCCAGCTACATGAATAACGTAGCTGGAGTTGACATATCTTAGGTCGACTTACTCCAG
Source organism: Dermatemys mawii (assembly GCA_007922305.1). Lineage (NCBI taxonomy): Eukaryota > Metazoa > Chordata > Testudines > Dermatemydidae > Dermatemys > Dermatemys mawii. The sequence goes on from ML677383.1 coordinate 2,923,756, forward strand.
TGTCTTCACTGTGCTGCGTCAACAGGAGATGCTTTCCTGCCAACCTCCCTTATTCTTCTCAGGGAGCTGGAGTTCCGGAGTCAACTGAAGAGCACTCTACTGTCGATTGAGCGGGTCTTAGACCTGCTAAATCAGGGATCAGCAACCTTTGGCACATGACCCGCCAGTGGAGGTCTGGGCCAGTCTTCAGGTTCGGTCGATTGCAGCTCCCAGTGGCTGCAGTTCACCACTTGAGGCCAATAGGGGCTGCGGGAAGCAGAGCGGGCCAAGGGATGTGCTGGCCACTGCTTCCCGCAGTCTCCATTGGCCTGGAACAAAGAACCACAGCCAGTGGGAGCTGGGATTGGCCAAACCTGCGGATGTGGCAGGTAAACAAACCAGATCAGCTTGCCAGGGGGCTGACCCTGGCATGCCGCATGCCAAAGGCTGCTGATCCTTGCACTAAATCAACACTAGCACTATCAATTGAAGCAGCATCGATCTCCCCGGTTGTGATGACAAGCCCATAGATAGCTTTTTTCCACCTACAATTTCTATAATTTGTGCTTTACATTGGTTGTGGCACCCAAAGCAAAATATCTACCACACTCTGCAATATTTGGTCTGTTAGTTTTGTCAGCTCCCTTCCTAGAGATCAATAACAGCAAGGTCCATTATTTAGCTGCATTTTTATTAATTATGTTCAAGTTCCTCCTAAATTCAGGACACAGTAATGTAGCTCTAATTCCATGGAACACATCCTGGATTCTGAAGGAAGACAGGCAGAAACGTGGGAAGAACCAGGAAATGGAACACACGAGAGATTAAATAGGAAAACAGCAGTAATAAGAGGAGGAGTTTTGGTGTGGGAGGCACTGGGTTAATAAGTAAGGCAACAAAGGGTGAAACACTGGGAGAAGGATGCACTGGACCAAACCATGGGTGATTTTGAGGTCATGGGTGAAAAAGGCTGAGAATGCTTCCTTTGTAGCATTGGAAATTGGGCACTAGCAAGGCAACATACTTGACTATAAATGGGCTGATGAAGCCTTGTAGCTTCAGTGCACATATTTGATCAAAATATGCAGAACTACGGCTAGGCATAAGCAGACTAAGCAATTGCTTTGGGCCCTGAGCAGCTCATGCCCCGCCCCCTGAATTATTAGTATGTGTTGTGTGGTGGGGGGGAGGGGCTCCCACAATGTTCCTGCTCAGGGCCCCAATTGGATCACCTCTGAATACTGTAAGCTATCAGAAACACAGCTATCTACATACTGGGGTTTCAAGCTTTAACTAAAACTTTCATAGCTCCGGTGGAGTTAAGAGGCAGCTGTAATATAATAAGCAATGCCTATTTAGCTGGTGAATCTCATGCCACTTATAAATTTTTCTCTGACCTATTATTCATATAAAGCCATTGCCACTGCAGTCTATTTACTGATCTTTGATTGTCAAAGAATAGACAGCCTCATTTTATCCTAAGCAACCTCATCTTTAAAAAATTGCAACAATGAAAATGAATGACTGCTAAATTCCAATCTGTGGAAATACAGTGGCCATTGTCTCCTCCACCACCTTCTTACTGTCATCGTAGACATTATGTTATAGTTTTAAATCATAGTATTTTACTTAAATGTATTCAGTTACTATGAATGTGGATCTGGTGCTGCTTCACAAATAAAAAAATATCTCTGTCTGGCTCCAGTAAATTGATAATCCATCTCTGAAGCCAATGCACCATCAAGATAATATCTGAAGATTTACTCTGTCCAGCAATAAAACCGCTTAAATAACACACCACGGGACAGTAGCAACACCACCAAAAGAGGACAACAAAGAAAAGAATTACCTGATAGTTTTGATCATGCTGAGTCCCATTTCAACACAACAGTGTGCATGGTCTTGGCGAGGTTCTGGGAGCCCAGAAACACAGTAGTAACAGTCCCCCAGGATCTTAATTCTAAGGCAATGATGTTCCTAAATTAAATGTATCAAAACAGAGAGATTTGTAGTAATGGGTTTGTATTTGCAACACAAGCATGGAGGTGGCACTGAAAAAATACTGGAAGGAAATGTAAAAGGTTTTCACTATAATCTGTGTGTGTATGTGTGTAACTAATACTATATATTGATTTGTTCTGACTTTGAAAATTAGTGCCTTTATACTTCCAGAATATATATATATATATATATATATATTTCTTATTTTTTGTGGGTGTCTGAAGTGCTTATCGCAGGTGTGTGAAGTTCTTAGCAGAGTTGGATTAGAAGTTAGGCAAAGGTCCCAGACGCTGCACAGTGGGTTAGAGTTTCACATTTAGGAAACCACAGAAATATAAAGAGATTGATCCACACCATTGTGTGCCCTTCCACTGACTTCACTGGGCATGTATCAGTCCCACAGACAGGAACAACACATTCCCTGTCTGGAAAGTTATTGAATATTGGGGACATGGAATAAACAATATAGTAGGAAGGAATTCCCATGGTTTTCCTCCTCTATCTCTGTCCCTTAGAAACAAATCAGAGCATATATCCAACAATGAAATGTGGTCCATTACATTTAATTATATTCACAAAACAGTTTCTTAGTTGCTCATGAAGCAGTTACTGAATGAATGCTACAGGCAATGTTTTGGAATACCTCTGCCCCTCTGTGACAGAGTGCTAAGTATGAAAATCTGAGTCAGCACTCTGTTCACAGCAGCTTCAATCAGGAAAAGCAGACTGGAGCTGACTCAGCAGAGGTGTGCCTAATTTGTGGGTGGGGCAGGGCAGAAAGGCTGATTAAGCCATTAGCCAGAGCCCATAAACTGGCACAGGAAGGAAGTAAAAAAGGAGGAAGCAGGCAGTAAGAGGGAGCGAGAGCGAGAGCGAATGAGAGATTGAGATTGAGATTGAGATTGAGATTGAGATTGAGATTGAGATTGCTTGCTCGCTCTCCCTCCCCTGCTTGTTAACAGCACTATGCATGATGTGGAGATGGTGGGACTCCTTTTTAAATAAACTGCATAAGGTGTTGGACCACTACAAGGGTCTCTACATAGTCTGTCAAATGAGACTGAAGGTGGACTAAGGAAGACCTGTAACACTCTCCCTCCAAGATTTTTGTTAAAGTGAAAGAAAAACAAGCTTAAATAGTTAGATTTAAAGAGTTATTTATTTTGGTTTGGATTTTTTTTTCTATTTTTTTCTGTTATCTCTTCGTTTAGGTCTGCAAGGCAAAAACATATAGAACAGCAAAACCTTTTGAATCTTATACCCAGGAGCATTTTCTACCTCTTCAAAAAAATGTTTTTGCTTCCAATATAATTGCAGACATTCCCAGGGCTTGATCCAATACCCACTGAAGCCACCAGACTCCTATTGATTTCAATGGGCTTTGGATGAGGCCTATATTCCAAAATTAAAAAAAACCAAACAGATGTCATTGGTCACAGATACAGTATATACTTATTTGTATATCATCCAAGTAGAAATGTTTTTCAACTTCAAACGAAAATATAGTATTCATCATATATAAAGATACTACTGGACTCTATAGTAATGAATTGAAACACCATGTTATCCTGTTTTTAGATCATTACTTTGGCACATCCTTTTCTAGTGAAACCGTGCTCAGAAATACCCAAGTATTCCCAGGTTCCACTCTCCACTGTAGTTGATGAAATAAAATTCATGTTACAAAATCCCCAACTCATCAAAGCACTTAAGACTATGTTCAATTGTGAGCACATGCTTACGTGCTTGGCTGGATTGTGGTCTATGGTTGAGAGTCAATGTACCATAATAGGAATTACAGAGTTCAGGGGTACAAATGTGAGTTTTCTAGAGACTCTTCATGATGAAAAGTGGTTTAAAAAATAAGTGCACCCTAACACCAGATCAGTGTATGTCTGTATAGTAGCAGAAAACCTTTGCATTAAAGAAGCAGACATATAGTACAAGGGAAGCAGTATAGAGATTTCTCGAGCCTCTGCATTAACAATAAAATGTGGTCTCCTTTATCTATATTTTTTAAGCCCTTTTCTCCTTGATGTCTCAAGCAACCTCCCGTATAAGCTGTACTTCAATCAAAAGAAATGGAGTAGGAGCACAGGGGTGCACTAATAACACAGGGGAATATGATGACTGTGGGTGTCATACAGCAGCAACTGCCAACGCCTGCCAGGCCTCTGGAATTGGTTATTGCACTCCATGCTATCATTTACATTACTGCTGAATCAGAGTGGAGTCTTGCAAAATTGCCTCGGACTATTCTTTTCAAATACTTAAGTGGTGAAAGTCATCTAATTACAGTATCGCTTGGGACCAAAGCTCCCATTGAAATCAGTGGAATCTCTAAGTAGCAGGGAAGGTGAAATCCACCCGAGCGTAGAGGCCTGAGTAAGATTATGACTATATGTGTTACTGAAGCCCACAGTGGGACTTGAGAGTGGTGTATAGGTCTTGGGCTGCTCTCTGTAAAGGGGTGGATTTCAGAATGAATACAGGATCAGGCCCTTGCAGTGCAATGCATTGCTTTCGGAGTGTAACAAGGAACGTTAAAATGAAGTAAAGCTTCTAAAACTGTAAACATTATTATATCTGCTCGAATCGAATTGGCAGGTAGTGATCTTATGGTGGTGGAGTTCTGGAGTCGATGGGGAGAGAGCTTGGGCGATCCCCGAGCTCTCTCC